>KN485016.1:2217-33028 GCA_000787095.1 Periophthalmodon schlosseri
GAAACGATAGAAGAGAAATGGCACGATAGACACTTTTCTATCGTCCCCACGATATGTATCGTCATATCGCCCAGCACTACCCCCAGTGATAGCAATTGTTTCTTGTATAATACCATGTGCTCTTATGTGGTTTACTAGTTCCATAGATGTATCAGTTCTTGTTTAAATAAACAGGAGCGGAGTGGGCAGTGTGAGTGAAGTGTCTTGCCCGGAGACACAACCGTAATATACACTTAGTTGAGATTTGAACGAGGTATTTGGCAGCGCTACTGTCACTGTGCAATACTAATGTGGCAGTAGAACTAAGTAGTAGAGTGTTTAGAGTGCAGTGTGTTTGTGAAGTTATTTCTATATTTATTTATTGTGGTCAACCTTGTCAGTTATTTTAAATAAGAACTATATCGTGCCACAGCTCAAAGCAAAATCTTCGCTTTTTCATACTGCTGCCCAGTTCGTCATGCACCAATTCCTTCTGGGACACTGGCCAATACTGCAACTCCCAACATGCACTGCAGAGGTCAAACCAAGGTCACCGAAAACCCTCCCTCCTTAGCCCTCCCCCACCACAAACGCTGAAATCTCACGTTTACATTCGGAATCACAACCGCTAGCTGCCGGTGGTAAGTCTTAAAATCTGCTAACTCTTGTTTTCGCTCTAAAGTGGTGTCCTGACAGAAAAAAGAAAAAAAAAAAAAATGCAGCGTGGTCACACAGAACACAGTATCGATCCGCACTCTGGAGGTGAGGAAGGGAGCGATCAGCGGTGTCTACCCCAGGGAAGGTGCGCTGCGCGGGGGTTACTCTCTGACCGGCGGTGGGGGTAAGGTGGAGGATGTAGAGGGAAGCAAGTTTTTAGTGCAAACGCAAATCTTAGTCATCTCCTCCGAGGTGCTGCTGTAAACATTAAGTAATGAAGGGAAGTGAAGCAAAGCGGGAGCAAGACATGCAGTTAATGAAGGAGGAAAAATATGGAGCTGGGGCTCAGTTGGTAGAGCGTGTAGCACATTTACAGATTAAAGAAGACAAGTTTCTGTAGTTGTGTGACCTTGAGTCTGGATTCCAACAATTTGTACTTAAAAAGACCTAAAACAAGACCCTACCAGAACAGAAAATTGGACTTCTGTCAAATGTAAATTTTCTATCTTCACTTATATGAAGTCACCATGTTCAACAATTGAGTGACTAGCAGCAAGAAGGTTCCGGGTTCAATTCCCAGGTCACCTTGGCCTTTCTGTGTGAAGTTTGCGTGTTCTCCCTGTGTTTGGGTGGGTTTTCTCTGAACACTCCGGTTTCCCTCATCAACCCAAAACATGCGCCATAGGTCAAATACTCCAGCTGTGTAGAAATGGTAAATTCATAACTAATTCCTGCGCAAAACACCTTTGTTGCCAGTGAAGTGAAGCAGTTAAAATAAGGCTAAAAACTACCACTGCTGGCTGTTAGAAAGATAATCTGATATTTGTTGTGTTGCAATCACCAAGTAAAGACATGGACTTAAAAAGCACTTGTCTTTTCATGTAATTAAGTCTGTCTTACTCCAGTACATATATAATGTACAGCTCTTAGCAAAATGAGACCCCTGTGTGCTATCGGCATATAATTTACAAAGCATTTTTATTGCCAAACCAAGGAGTAAGGCTGGTGTTAGCATTACCGTGTATGGCAAAACTCCAATCTGGCCTCTGAAAGTTGCGAATAGCTGTTATAAACTCATAATTAGGATGTTCAAAATGCTTAAGGTAAGTGAGGAATAACTTCGACCACTGCAAACCGCTCTGATTGTTGGAAGCCAGCTACGGCATTATAAGATGCACTCATTATCATTTCAACATTGTTCAAACTGACCACACCACGTGTCCATATTTCTTTCTAAAACTCTAAAAACTTCCATCGGACTCCCAGCCCTCTCCTCCTCTGCTCTCCCCAGATGTATGCAGATGGCTCTTAAAGGTCAGAGCATGGTTAGCCAAACAGTACAAGCATGTATCTTTCTGAGTAAATATATCTAAGGGACGCTGCGGACCGTTATGTAAAATTCAGCACCACAAGACCCTATAGAGGCTAAGGAGAGGACATTTTCAGAGCAGATCCAATTAGCAGCATTTAGGCAGAAAGGGAGCGGTAAGGTGCACGTGCTCCTACAAACATAGACGTTCATATATAATGTTAAATCTATCCATATTTCATCAACAACTGTGTCCACTGATACAAGGTAAACATGTCCAGATCAACCATTTGTAATACTAATTTATTCTTAAAGAAGACCTATTGTGCTTGTGTCTGCTCTATAGTTATAATCTATGACACCCGTGGATCATCATGTTATAATTTGCCCATTTTAAATCGCAATATTCATCTAAAACGACTTAATAAAAGAAACAAGACCGCTGACTTTGACGTTAGAAAACTGCAGTGCCCAATGGGAGCTGACATCACCGTAAACGTCATCATGGCAAAGAGCCGTGAAGTTGTCGGCGCCTCTGATGGATAGCTGCACATCAGATTTTCAGCAGATTTTTTTTTTCATTCGTACCCAAATGAATATGCGGCCGAATCCTACGTGTATCAAGGATAAAGAAAATAAAGTTGGAGAACGATGTAAGTACAGAGCAGCGGGCTTAACCTCCTGAGACCTGCGTCCTCATATGTGGACAACACATTTTGGGTTGTCTAGGCCACAATACAATTTTTTCCTCTACAAGGTCCTGGTGTCACATATGAGGTCATTAAACTGTCACTTAGCGATAACAGAAGAGTATAACACATTATAGTTTAGATTCAAGATGGACTTTGTTAAAGGCTCATGTCTTCACCTGTTAGAAGCTCTTCAAATGAGCCACATTGTTCCAAGAGGCACAATACTTGTTCCTCATTTTGTTTTTACTCAGGAACAATGTTGCTGTGATCAGGCACTTGACAAATAGTTTTTGCAAATCAATATTTAAATGTGACTTTATTGTTTCTATCAAAATGATACGTACAACGAAATGTCCTCATTGTGGACATTATAAATAAAAAATTTATAAAGCAGCCATGAAGAGTTCAGGTCTCAGGAGGCTATGCTGGTGGCAGTGAAAACAGGAGTTGATGGCGTCTTGACAATAAGCTGTTAAGATTGCTCAAAAACACACAAATCACACCAAAAACAACTTCAAGAGGGTAAATGAGAAGAGAAAACATTTATAACATGGTTGTGTTGTGTTTATAACATAAACACCAAATTAGAAAGCTAAATGAGTCTCGAATTGAGTCTCTCATTTGGGTTGTCAGTTTTAATGCTGAAATCCAGTTGTTTTAAACCTAAAAATGACTCTGATCTGATCATGAATCAGTGCTAGTGTTGTCTCTGCAGCTCAGTGAGTGAATTCTGGAGGTTCTGAGCTTTCGCATGAGGCGTGGCCTGTCCACACACTGAGAATTAGAAAAACTTGTATGTGTCCTCGCATACCTTTAAGATTAAGGTACTACGCTTTAAATTGTTCCGCGGGGAAATTTGTTACTAGACATTCTCTTCATAACACACTGCCTGCACGTTTGTAATATCTTGCCTGGGAATGCAGACTTCTCCAATACTTTACGAAAATGTGAGTCTCCTCGAGTTCAGATGGGTGTAATTGACAGGAGGGTTAGCCAATCAGGGCACACATAGTCCATCCGTATCAACACAAATATGGCTGCTTACGAAGAAAAAAGAAGACGAGACATAAAGGAGGGAGTGGGGATCAGGCTGATATCCCTGTGTATAAAAATACAGAGCAATATCATTCTGCATTTGCCAGGCAAACAACTACAACAATACATTAATAGTAAATATAGTACGTAGCAAAAGGACTAGCTTTCTCTGAATAAAAAACAAAACAAAACACCTTAATGTTTCATTTTGAGCTAAACTGTAGCTTTATCCCCTTAAGATTTTGGTCAGTACAGTCTAATCATTCCCTACGCCTTGTTTAACACTGTAAACACGTTGTGTACTGACATGTTCCTCGGGCAGTGTAAACTGATGTGATCCGTGTTATCTGACACTTTCACTGTACTATTGGCAGCCTTTAAATCACTATTGACCAATGGGAACATCTCCAGTGGCGCGTGATTGGCCGAAGCTTTCGGCACATACTAATAAGTTTTACGGGGGCACGTTATGTTCGACGTGTGTGTTTCAGAAAGGCCAATGCTTTGTGTTTTTTGTACCTGATTTTTACTCTCTCCAAACCTGAAAAGCAGAACTAGTTGATTTTAAGCTGCAATGAGTTTGTTGTTTATAAGCACTTTTCACAACTTTCAGAGACCAGATCAGAGTTTTGCTGTCACGGTAATGCTAACGACAACTAGCATGCTAACAGCACACTTCCTGGTTCTCTAAGGATAAAACGCTTTATAATTAAATGCATACTGTACACAGCTGACTTAATTTGACCACAGAGCTGCTTATACAATATGTCTGTGCTACTGTTGCTCTACACAGAAAAAAAAAATCAGAAACCCTTTAAGCTTAGAGTGGATGTACGGACAATAGTACGCTCTTTATCTTTTACTTTCCATTTGAATGTGTGGATGAGGTGTGTGAAATTAAATATGTGCAGCATGGTAACAAATAAGTGATCTTACTGTATCATCGCACGTAAGTACAGAGAAGTGAGGGGGGATAGGGGGTAGGTGTAAACAGACATTTTATGAGCATTCAAGCCCCGAAGGCAGGACAATACGGGATCACTCGAATGGGGGAACACTCTTATAACTTGGTTAAAAACCCATTAAAGTTGATCTGACATATGTCCACTTTAATAATCTGAAAACGCTTTTGGACACTTCAGTATTGGCGTTTCGCACTGATGTAACGCAGTGTATGGAGTGTTTTGTACTGCCTTGTAATGCCGTGACTTGTTACTGCAAACTGAATTGCCCCTTAGAGGAAACTAAAGTTTTCTGAAATGAACTGAAAAGTCCCTGATTCAAGTACATCCAGAAATTGCTCAAATAGGTCTCGCAGCATCAGCATATACTATGAGGCAATGGGAAAACATCATAGTTAAAGAAGAAATATTGTGCTTGTGTCTGCTGTATAGTTATAATCTACGACACCCGCGGATCATTGTGTTATCATTTGCAGATTTTAAATTGCAATATTCATCTTAAACAGCTTAATAAAAGAAACAAGTCTGCTGATTTCCGTGTTACAAAACTGCGGTGCCCAACGGGAGCTGACGTCGGCGTAAATGTCATCACAACAAAGAGCCGTGAAGTTGGTGGCCTCTCCAGTGGATAGCTGCGCACCACGCTAGCGAGCAGATTTTTTTTTTCCATCGGTACCAAAATGACTAGGCAACGCCGCCGAATCCTACGCGCATCAAAGTTTAAGAAAATAAAAGTGGAGAACGAAGTACGGCTGTGTATCAGTGGCAGTGAAAATGGGGGGGGATCTGCAATATGGCCCTGAAAATAAGTGATTAAAGATTGATCAAACGTGCATGAATCGCTCCGAATACATCTTCGAAAGGGTTAACTAACAACTATAACATGGTTAAAAGCTCTGAAAAGTTGATTTTGCATAACAGGGCTACTTTAATTCCTGAAAGAAGCTGCTATAGCTTAATCCTTGCCTGAAAAGCCAATCCCTGCTATTTTCTATTCGAACGCAGAAGAGTCTGGAACCGGATCATGACCTCTGTCCTATCGTGAGACGGTCCAACCACAACCGCTAATTTGTATCACGTGTCTCTCAAATGTGGAAGATATCTCCTCGTGAAATTTGTCATATCATTCAGAACCAAATGTAGAACTTCTACATGAGACGACAGTTTGGTGTTTCGATTGTTGATTCTGCAGAAATTCACACGTTTCTCAGTCCCCTGCGTCATTTTTCTTTCCCTTTTCACTCGTAAGCCGCCTTTGTTTTGACCCGAACAGACCGTGCGTTTCTCTGATTGGTTAATCCACCTGTCAGTCACACCCAACTGAAATCGGGGAGACAGTCACAGACCCACTCGGCTTTGTAAAGTTTTGTCAAAGAATGTGGTTTTGGCTGGACAGGTAAGTATCTTCCCTTTTTAAAGGTCCTATATTACGCAAAATGGTTTCTTGTGAGCTTTAAGCCACGCAATAAATGTTGTTATCTCCTCAATAACATATCTGGAGTTGTGTGTTGTTTCATTCACACATGTTTGAGTAATCCTGGTTTATAAGTCTTTCTTTCAAAGCTCAAAATGGTCTGTTCCACCTTGTGATGTCATGAAGCGGTAGATTTCATGACCTAGCTTTTATCTTTAGTTCAGTAGAGATTGACAATTCTAGGGCTGAAATTATCCAAATGATTTTAGTGAAGATGTATATAGTTTGAAAACACAGTGTAGTACTTCCTGTATTGCCCCATGACATCACAAGGTGCAACAGAGTGTCTTCTGTTTGATTGAAGAACTCCACCTAAATATGCAGGATTTGTTTGTTAAACGTGTGAATGAAACAACCCAAAATTCCAGGTATGTTTTTGATGAGAAAACAATATTATAACAGATCAGAAAATAGCGTAATACGGGCCCTTTAAAAAGGCTTTTGTTAGATTAGCTAAAGACTTACAGAAGGAGCTGCTTTCGTCCTTTGTGCCTTCCATGGTGCCATCCGGAAGCATCTGGAGGTAGAAGCCGTGCCTGCAGTAGAGCCGTGTGACTATGCCCTTCAGCTGGGGCTCTGCAAGAAAACACAAAACACAATACGGTAAGGACAGAGGGACAAACCAGGAAGTGACTAGAACGGCAAAACATACTGCGGTGAGCGCAGAGGGACAGGCCTGTCAGTGTCATAAAAAAACTAAACGTAAAACACGCTACGCTAAACACAGATGGGCAAACCAGGAAGTGTCTAGAGCCATAAAAGACAAAACACACTACGGGAAGTACAGAGGGACAAACCACTCGTGTCTAGAACCAGAAAATACAAAAAACACTATGGTAAGTATAGAAGGACAAAGCAGAAGTGTATAGAGCACAACATACAACAGTAACCACAGAGGGACAAACCAAACTACGGACAAACCAAATCACAGAGGGACAAATCACAGAGGGACAAACCAAATCACAATCACAGAGGGACAAACCAAACTACGGACAAACCAAATCACAGAGGGACAAATCACAGAGGGACAAACCAAATCACAATCACAGAGGGACAAACCAAACTACGGACAAACCAAATCACAGAGGGACAAATCACAGAGGGACAAACCAAATCACAATCACAGAGGGACAAACCAAACTACGGACAAACCAAATCACAGAGGGACAAATCACAGAGGGACAAACCAAATCACAATCACAGAGGGACAAACCAAACTACGGACAAACCAAATCACAGAGGGACAAATCACAGAGGGACAAACCAAATCACAATCACAGAGGGACAAACCAAACTACGGACAAACCAAATCACAGAGGGACAAATCACAGAGGGACAAACCAAATCACAATCACAGAGGGACAAACCAAACTACGGTAATCACAGAGGGACAAATCAGGAAGTGTCTAGAGCCGTGAATTACAAAACATACTACAATAAGCAAAGAGGGACAAGCCAGGCAGTGTATGTGCGAATAACTTTAAAACACAAAACACACTACAGTAAGCACAGAGGGACAAACCAGTCTAAAGTAGCTAATTCCATAAAACAGACTAATACATTTACTTTTGCTGTTGCAATTTCCGTAGCTCCTTGCATCAATCTTGGCATCGTGAGTCACACTTGGCACCATTAGATTATGGAGCTCAATGACAATAAATACGATAAGACAACCTTATTCATTTAAACCTGGCTTAGCTGAAAGCTGGTTTAGCCAACTCTGGTTTAGTTCTAGTTTAGCTACAGTGGTGAAAGAAGTATTTAATTTTGTTACTTAAGTAAAAGTACAGATACCGGAGCAAAAAAAAAAAAAAAAAAATTCAAGTAAAAGTAAAAGTAGCACATGAAAAAATCTACTTAAGTAAAAGTTTTAAAGTACCTGTTAAAAAATGTACACAAAGAGTAAAAAGTAAACGCGCAGATTTTGAGATCTAATAAAGCTTCAAATTGTAGTGATTCCGATAAAGATTTGTGAAAAGTTTTGTTCAACAGAAACAAGTGAATTTATTTATTTTTCCTAATTGTTATTATGTGCATTTTTTTGGTTTGCTCAATCTACAAGCGCGTTAAAGATAAACCCCTTGACCTTTTCAGCAGATGTCAAATAATAACCAAAAAAATACTTTTACGTTTCAGTCCTGTTCATAATGTAGTGGAGTAGAAAGTACACATACCTGCTCTCAAATGTAGTAAAGTAAAAGTTGGTTGAGGATGTAAATTGATGTAATAAAACTACTTACTGGTCTTAGTTCGCCCAGAAAGTCTCATAATGTTTTTAATAACTTTTATTTCTATAAAGCTGTTCTGTAGTTACTTCAGAGATGTCTTATGTTGATCTGTTTTAAGGAAATAAATGCTGTTAGTTGAAGCCGTAGTATTAAGTAACATTTTTTTTTTTTTTTTTTTTTACAAATCACATTCATCTCAATCATTCTTACTATTGCTTATCCAACTGTCACACGATGGGAGATGGCTCTTTCTTACATGGCCAGTGTAGCGTCCCATAGCGCCATTCATCTATTGGCCTAGAACACACATGTTAGAGTACGGCAAGCTCAGAAGGACACATCCATCAGGGCCTGTCGATAGCGCAGCCTTGACTGACCCATCACTGGTCATGAATGGTGCCGTGTTTACACCGTTGAGACAGGGACATATGGACAGTCATGTGTGGACGGTCATGTGTGGACAGGGGCCTTCAGGGAGACAAATGGACATCAAGTGCTGTCCTAGTCTGAGTAAGCCATGGTCAGGTTCAAATGATGGAGGACATATTCTTTATTATTGTTTAGCTCAGTGTTTCCCAACCTGAGGTATGTACACACTTGCTAGAGGGTACTTTTAAAAGAAGGTAACGTTGAATTGTATTGTAAGTGGCTGCACCTTTTTTTTCTTTTTTTTGTGTAGTTGAGCAAAATTAGTTTTACCCTCGTACAAATATATTGTAAAAGCAGCTCTTTAGGTAGAAATGACAACACTGCGTGCTATCTGCATCTAATAGGTTCTTTGCACAGCAGCACGCTCGCTAGCTCACTGTGTCTCAAAGCTAACAATCACTTTTATTAAAATTGTAAAACATAAAATAAACAACCTATTAAAATGATAAATTATTGTATATGTAGAATACTTTATGTAGAATACTTCAGTTTGTGGTATTGTTTTAATATTTATCGTGCCTCAAAATTAACATTAGCGTTAGCGTTGAGACACAAACATCCCTCTCTCTAAACGCAGAAATGCCTCTGATGAAGTATTCATTTTATTTGTGTAGTTTTATCATGTTGTCAGTGACATCCACCCGCAGCTCCCTGTCCACTGCCTGATCTTTAATTGTTTATTAATTTTAGCATTACTCGGAAAAAACCTCATACGGATGAATCTGGACAGGAAGCAGTGACGCTAACAGTGGGGTTGCCAGGCGCTGTTGTGCGCAGAGCCTATTATAAAACATTAGCATGCTAGTTGTTAGCAACTTTCAGAGACCATTAGCGTGCCAGCAGAACTCCTGCCACGCTAATGGTCTCTGAAAGTTGTGAAACATGCTTATAAACTCATTGCAGTAAATCACTAGGATGTACAAATTACAATGTTACATCGTTTTAAACCTTTTAAGTTGCAACAATCAAAGGAGTTGGACATGCCATCGTCTGTCAATATTGTACAGTCCTATAAATGTCTGTATTTTTAGTAATATGAAGTTTAATATTCTGCCAATGCATAAAACTTTAAAATCCAATAACCTTTTGACACAATTGGGCAACGGTGAATGGTCACATTTTTATACTGCACTTTTCAACCTTCAAGGCACTGAAAGATCTTTACATCAAGGAGCCACTCACCCATTCACACACACACATTCATACACCAGTATACACAAACACTGGGGGCAAGGTGGGTTAAGTGTCTTGCCCAAGGACACAACAACAGCAATCATCTGTGGCGGCTGGAATCGCACCTCCAACCTGTGGGTCAGTGGATATGACCGCTCTACCAGTGACGTTTTTAGGTCGAGAACGGGACTCAAACCGCCAACCTACGGATCAGTGAACAAAACACAAATCATCTGAGCTACGAATTGCACAATAGTTAGGATTAGACCAATAAAACAAAATGACATCACCTTTATTTTGTAATCTGACAGAAAAGCATGAAATAAACATTGATGGCGTAAGTATTCTGTTTTGGAAGATGTATTTTTGTACTTTTCCTCTCAACTTTTTTTCCACAAACTGCCACTTAACTGATGTAAAACTATGATAAATATTTACCGCAGATACTATCCCACCAAGTAATAATTACAAAAACATGAAAACCTGTCATATGCACTTTAAGTAATTTATTCACATACTCCTTCTCACCGACCAATCAGGCGGCTTTATTTTCCGTGTAGCATTTTGCGTGCTCCGGATCTGCATGTCCGCTCTCAGGCGTGTTCCGGAACGTCAAGGGAGACTAAACACTGGAATAGTGGGAATGTGGGAACGCCGAAGTGTTCCCGTGCATTAAGTTTGTATGAGGTCAATCTAATATACATGAGGACAGGGAAACAAGAGAGCGCCGCGGCTAAGCTAGGACCAGTAGTTTAAACACGGATTAAATGACCGTACAGTTTAAAGGGGGCATACCGCTTTTTTTTTTTATTTTAAAGGGGGGGTATTACATTTTTATGGGGTATTAATTGCTAATACGTTGCATATTACATATTTAGATCAGTTTGTTACCTTTTATTGTTTTGTTTTTGACACTCCCTTTGCTAATGAGGCTAGCGCACATCGCATCAGGTCTGTGTACGGTTTTGTATCATGCTTTTGTATATTTATGGAGAACTGTCGCTTGGGAGCATGGGTGACGTAGGCTTGGATCGTACCAAAAAAACACTTGAGACGTGTTTCTGATGAGGGAACAATGTTATAACATGATAAAAAGCTAAAAAAAATGTAGCATACCTCCTCCTCAGACCTTTTACTAAAATTTTAATGAAACCCCTCCTGTTGTCACTGATGTGTGTAATGTTCCTCTGTTTGAATAGTGTGGCTCACTAGTTCACTGTTTTACTTGTGAGCAGTGGTGGATGAAGTACTATATTTTGTCACTTAAGTAAAGGTACAGATACAGAGGTAAAACATTGCTCAAGTAAATGAAAAATCTACTTAAGTATTTAATTACCCGTTTAAAAATGTACTTCAAGAGTAAAAAGTAAAAGTATTTCACACGTGTTAATTATAGCGTTAATTTGTTAAAGTGTAAACGTAGTGATATTGATTAAAACATGATACATATTTTCAACTACAGTAGCAACAAATCATTTTCTACGAATCAGTTTCTTAATTTTTCTCATGAATTTTGTGTATTTATTTTTGTCTGCTCAAAGCTGAAACTTGAATTCAAAAACTTTAGTAAGGATGTTTCCACGAACATGGTAAAAATAACCCCTCAATTCACATGAAAAGTACTTTTTACTTTTCAGTCCAGTTCAAAAATGTAGTGGAGTAGAAAGTACAGATACCTGCTCTCAAATATAGTGAAGTAAAAATGAAAAATTATCCACTGTAAAATTGACTTGACGTAAAAATTCTATTTAAGTACGGTACTTTACTACTTGTACTTCATTACCTTCCACCGCTGCTTGTGAGTTGTGTCGTACTGTCTTGTGAAGCAAACACAATTAACTTTTTATGTTTGTGATGAACATGAATGCAGTGCCATGACAATAAGGTGCCAAATAACAACTAAACCCAAGTTATTTATTAACTTGTTATCAGTAAAAGCTATACTTGATCATTCATGAAATTTTAAATCAAAATCTTACATACAGTTCCTTTAAGAAAAGTTGAATTACCGGTAGTAACCTCCACATTGCACCTCATAAACTTGCCTATATCTGTTAAACCTCTCGTGAAATATTCTATCCTGGATTTTTGTATTTAATATTCTATATGGATGAAGTCCTCAGTGAATGTCATCGCTCTGACGCCAAAAGCACTGATCCCAAAATGGCGCCGGACACTTTGAGAGTAAATGTTATTCTGTCTGAAGAGGTCTGAAAGTCATCCATACAAGAAACATTCGCCACAAAAATGTCATGAAAGTCACTTCTTACATAATACACAGCAATGGGTAGAATAGCCAATAGGCTGCGTTCACGTTCTACGACTTTGATGACGTCGTAATCTCAGACGGTCAACAAGGACTTCTATAACTCTAAGGGAGATTTACTGTTGTTGAAAGAAATAACCAAAGCTAAAATCCACAAATGTTGAACCTTATCATTATTTGCTCGGGATTGGCTCCACAAACTTGCCATATAAATCTCATGGCTTGAAGTCCTTTTAACTGACAACAATCGCATCGTCGGGGTTGTAAAAAGGCACCACTTTCTGAAGCTGTTGCGAAAGAACGATTTCACTTTTGAGAGATGACTTTGAACTTTGTGTCACTTTTTGTTTCATGTGGACAGGCCCAGTAGGTGCAGAGATATTAACCATAAACTGTCCCAAGCAGTGGACAACCACAGTTCGAAGCTTGTGCAAGGACCTTTTGCCAGATGGTGAGTACTTAGCTGGAGTATTAGCGCACTGTTTATGCTTTGGGTTAATGAGATAAGCTCGAGTACCTAGAGAAACATGAGGTAATAAATCTTGTCCTCTCCAACTATTCCAAAGATGACCTTCACATAATAAGTACCTAGCTAGAGTTTACCCATACGGTTTGTTTTCTGGCATTGGTGGAAGAAGTACTTCATTTTGTTACTTAAGTAAAAATACATATACCGGAGCAAAAAAAAATAAAAAATAAAAAATCAAGTAAAAGTATCACATGAAAAAAACTAACACCTTTGTACTTTGAGCAAACAAAAAAAACAAAACAAATAAAGACAGTACATTTTTAAACAGGTAATTTAACTTAAGTTGTTAAAGATGAACCCCACGGCCTTTTCAACAGGTTTCAAACTATGATAAAAAATACTTTTACTTTTCAGTCCTGTTCAAAATGTAGTGGAGTAGAAAGTACAGATACCTGCTCTCAAATGTAGTGAAGTAAAACTAAAAAGTTTCCACTTTAAAATCTACTTAAGTAAAGTACAGATACCTAAAATTTATACAAACAAGTGCAGTACTTTACTACTTTTACTTTGCTACGTTCCACCACTGTTTTTTGGTTAACAGGATAAGCCAGAGTACCCGGAGAAACTCAAGGTAATAAATCTTGTCCTCTCCAACAGTTTTAAAGCCGTGCCCAACCACAATTCAAAGGATTTTATTTTCAGATGAGTACCTAGCTGGAGGTTAGCCAGAGTAATATAGTACAGTAATAAATCTTCAGTTTGTCAAGAATTTATGGACCTATGTGAGGGCCATTTTCCAAGTAGAGAGTACCTAGCCTTGGGGTCGTCTGGAAGAGCTGGAGGACGTGTCTGGGGTGGGGGAAGTCTGGGAGTCCCTGCTTAGACCGCTGCCCCCGCGACCCGGCCCCGGATAAGCGGAAGAAAATGGATGGCTGGATGGATGGAGTACCTAGCTGGAGGATTAGTCTATTGGTCTAATCACAATATTGAATTCAAATTACTCCAAGCGTGCAGTTCATCCCATATACGCCATTAATTTGCTTAATCTGTGACATTGTTTGACCTCCGTACAGAAAATCCATACGGGGGTTTACGGAGAGGACGGAAATCAAATGAAAGTGTAATGATAAAACGTAGGTCTATAATCCTGGAAATACGCAGGTCAAATATGATTCATGCACTAACCCAGACTCTCCTCTTACACAACGCGCACGATTACGTTTAGCATAGTTTAGCATTACTGTGGTCACTAAAGGGTCAATGTAAAGATCAGATATTGTAGTTTTTACCCGAGCCAAATGAAAATAATTCTAATATTGCAGGAGTTTAAAAAAGGGTATAGAAATGATCAGGTTCAACATTCATTCAACAGAAGTGGACTAAGTGTGACGTCACCCATATTTTTTTACTAAGTCCACTTCTTTATACAGTCTATGATAGTATAAGTGTGACGTCACCCATAACGTTCGTCTCCAGTCGAATGAAGCTCGTCGTGGCTAGCAGTGTTAGGGGCACAGTTGGAGCTGAGTACCAGACTTGGAATTCTGACCGCAAGTATCATAGCGACCAAAGAGCCGATTCGGAGCGATGCTGTTGAAGGTAACGCCCCTTCCCGCCCGCACCGCTGGTTTATCAGGGAGCGGGTGCTTAGCAATGCTGTCAGTCAAACCTGTTGCTAACGCTAGCAGGAGCAACCTCGGGGAAAGAAGGTGCCTGATTTGTCTGTTTTTAATGTTCATATCTTGATTTACAGACAAAATAGTGAAATAAAAACCCCAGGATCATGTAGAGCGGGTTAATACGAACATTTTAAGACCAAAATGACGAGTCTGACAGCAGCAGTTACAGAGAGAGGGGCCACAGTTTTTCAGTAGAAAGTAAATTCAAGCCAGTGGAGCCGGAAGCGCGCCCATGCTCACTTCCTATTTGGAACGCTATGTCCATTTATATATATAGAGTCTATAAATACTACGTTATAAATCGAGAAAACTTGGTTCACAATCTGAAAGCCACCGATATGCATTACTTCATAGTTATACTACTACTTAAGTAAGAGTAACTATCTGGATGTAACATCAGATGAACGTACTTAGCCAAGGACAAAACATTCAAGGCGCTGCGCCTGATTTTGCCGTCTTAAAAACCTGAAAAACAGAACTAGTTCATTATAGTTCATAACGGTCCAAAGTTATTTTTCACTTTCCTTATGCATTCTGAATATCCTAATTATTCACCGCGATGAACTTATAAGCACTTTTTACAACTCTCAGAGACCGTTGCTTAGTTTTGCGGGGACGATAAAGCTAACAACAACTAGCATGCTAACCACACACTTCCTGCTTCTTGGACAGTAAAACACTTCATAATTAGAGGCAAATTGCTCAAATACATGGGAAAAAAAATCAGGTTCAAGGCCTTTAAATTACATAATGGTTGAACACAGTGGTTTGAGCAGGTCACACCTCCCACACACTGTAGCAGACACAAGCTTGTTTGACTGTGATGTAACTTAAGTGCGCTTCACTCAATTATTCACCACTGCTCATGTGTTTAACGGGCCAGTCCAGAGACGCGGGGACAAGAGGAGCTGTGCGCGGTGGGACTGCCTGAGTAACAATGCAAGAGAATGGAAAAAAATAACTTTTGTGAGTTGTGAAGTGTGTTTTAAAGAGGGGGTATTAAGCAAAATCTCTTTTTTTTTGCTTTTTGTATGTTATAACTTTGTTCCCTGAAGTTTTAGATGTCATCTATGTATGTTTGCCTATTTTAGCGACGTCTCCCAGGCCCTATTCGAATTCTCCTTACAGTTGCAGTAGTTTCATTAGCAGGAGGCACGCTGATTGTGTTGTGATAGTGCTCTGAAGGGGGAGTGACTTAGCGCAGGGAGCAAAGAGAGGTTCAAGTCAGAGCGTGAAACATATAAAGCATGTTAATATGTTGTTTTTGGCAAATGTAGCATTTTAAGAACAATAAAAGGTAACATGGTCATCTAAATATAAATGTATTATGTGTTAGCAGTTAATACTCCATAGAGATAAAATACATCCTCCTTAATATGTTTTTTTGGCAAATGTAGCATTTTAAGAACAATAAAAGGTAACATGGTCATCTAAATATAAATGTATTATGTGTTAGCAGTTAATACTCCATAGAGGTAAAATACATAAAATACATCCTCCTTAAAGAAAATGATGGTTCTTAACATAAGTAGATCAACTTTTTACATTTTGTTCGTTGGAAAATGCAATATTAATCAAAAACGACTGAGTAATAGAAACAGGTCCATTGACTTTTTGTTCAAAACTGCAGAAGTGAGAGGCCCCAACTCTTCTTAGTGGCATTTTATTTTTTTGAATATTCACAAATATGCACCGGGATGTGGGAGGGGATATGGGGGAGGTGAATACAGGAGTTTTCTGAGCCCTCAAGCCTCAAATGCAGGACAATACAGGATTGCTCAAACATAAATGAATCTAAATACAACTCAGAGTAAACAAAGATGAGGGAACACCGTTATAACATGTTTTAAAGATCATAAAAGTTGATTCAGCATAATATGATCATCCAGTTGGTTTAAACCTAAAATGCCTGATCTGATCGGTCACTACCTAAACCCCAGCACCGGCAGACAATCACGAATCAGTGCTAGTGCAGCCTCTGCAGCTCAGTGAGTGGATTCTGGAGGTTCTGAGCTTTCACATGAGGCCTGTCCATTTACTGACATTGAGAAAAACTTGTGTGTGTCCTCTATCTGCAGGTTAAGGCACTAGCAAAACAGGTTCAGTTGTGATTGCAATACCTTTTTAAAAGTGTAAGAGCGTAGTAATCCTTTATTATTAGTCTGTCTACATCTCCAAAGCTCAAAATGCTCTGTTCCACCTTGTGATGTCACAAAATGGTAGTTTTGAAGTTAACATCTACCTTTTAACTTTTGTTCAGTAGAGATTGGCAGTTCCAGATTGGCTAAAATCATCCAAATGACTCTAGTGAAGGTGTATGGAGTTTAAAAAGACAATGGAGCACTTCCTGTATAACCACATGACATCACAAGGTGGAACAGAGTGTTTTCCATTTGAGAGAAGAACTCAGCCTAAATATGCAGGGTCTGTGTGTTAAACATTTGTGAATGAAACAAAAAACGCGTAAGATGGGCACTTTAAATAAACTGTGACTTTGAATATGAATTGTATCACATTTTAGCATTACTAATACATACATTACATAACGTTATTACATAATGCGTTTGTACAATAATTCCTTTCTTGCTTTCAAAAGCGCTTCTCATTTCTTTCTAATCAAATATGCTTCTTCAGATCGAGCGAGTGCTAAGCTAAAAGCCTGTTTAAGTGTCCACATTAACCGCAGTAGTAAATGTACTGCGTATGTGATGTAGTACTGCACTCCTATTGGCTCATTGCCCCTCCATCGGACTATTACACGCTGTTTGAGTAATACTGGCGGTGTTATTAATTAATGTGCGTGTTCCATCTTTAGCATGACAGCGTTAGCCCGGGACGCGAGATATACGGAAGCCACCCGCTTGTCACTACTGCTGTCCATTTATAACCATATGGATCTGTGGGATATTAACGCAAGAAAGCACTTTAAAATGGTACGTTACGCAAACCAGTCAGTAACGCATGAACTGACGGTAGACTGACTGAAGGTAGAGTGTTTGTCCGCTGATCTGAAGGTCGGAGGTTCGAATCCCGCTCTCAACGTAAACACCGCTGGTTGAGCGATCAGGGGCGCAGCGCAATTTGAGCTTTTCTTGAAAATGAAACACGTAAATAGGACCATGAACGTTTGTATCGACACAGGCTCCTGAAAATGTGTGTTAAATCAACAGAGGTTTAGACCGAGCCAACTCAAGCTTCCAACATGGTCCTCACCAACAAACACAAATATGTAAATGTATTGATCAAATAATAGCATAGAATCAGTTGTTTATATTGTCAGTCTTTGTCCGGCTTATAAAACAAACTCACGAATTAACCTTGAAAATCTAATTAGCCTTTTTTTTCTTTCCTTAATGTACATTTAAGCCCTGCAGGTGTTCTGTCGCCATAGTAACACAGAAATGGGGACACGGCAACCTACAACTTGACCTCTACAAATCTCAAGTTCAAGAAGAAAATGGAATTGGTTTAGAATATGGCCGTCTCTGAGTGAATGAGTGAGAAGGTAAAAGAGTCTTAGAGCTGCTGCGCTGGAGGGTTCTCGTGGTAAAGAAGAAAATATATGGGTTGGCCGATATATCAGGCCGATATTTAGTGTATTTGTGATCGGCATTAAAGGGCCCATATTACGCTATTTTCTGATCTATATTATAATGTTGTTTCCTCATTAAAACATACTCGGGGTTGTGTTTTGTTTCATTTACACATGTTTAACACACAAACCCTGCATAGTTAGGCTGAGTTCTTCTCTGAAACAGAAAACACTCCGTCCCACCTTGTGATGTCATGTGGTGATACAGGAAGTGCTCCGCTATGTTTTAAAACTTCATACACTTTCACTAGAATCATTTGGATGATTTCACCCCTGGAATTGCAAATCTCTACTGAACACAAGGTAAAAAGTAGCTGTTAACTTGAAAACTACCACTACATGACATCACAAGGTGGACTAATACACAGACTAATAATCAAGAGTTACTCAAACATGTGTGAATGAGACAAAACACATCTCCAGGTAAGTTTTTGAGGATGAAACATGTGTAATGAGACAAAACACATCTCCAGGTAAGTTTTTGAGGATGTAACAACATTCTAACGTGGCCTAAAGCTCACAAAAGTCAATTTGGCGTAATATAGGACCTTTAAATTTCCAGCCGTTGCCTAAGGAGTTCGCATAACGCTTTATTTGAACACTTTGGTGCGAAGAGATAACAGCACAAAATGTGACTACACAGCTCTCTTGTAGGTTTGTAGTGAAAAAAGGGCTGTGTGTGAGTTTGTAGTAAATTTAAATTACATAATTTGGGGAAAATAATCAAAATCGGCCCCAAAATATCTGCAGAGCTTATCGGCCATCAGTTACTCAGGACTCAGGAAAAAAAAAACAACATATCGGTCGATCTCTAGTTACAATCAACTTTTGGTTTTGAAATGCATGGGATTCTTGAATTAGTTTAGCAGTCTTCTCTCATATGAACTGTGAACCTCAAAAAAAAAAAAAGTAGCTCAAAGTAACTCAAATAAATTTTCCAAACCGTTTAGCTTAAATAGGAAAATTCCGACATAAGCTTGACATTTTTTGAGCCGTAACTTTTTCCTGTTCTGTAATGAGAGACCAATGAAATGAACTAACAGTGGCATGTCCAGACTTTTTTCACTGTGGTGGTCCAAGCGTGGCACCAGGGCAAGTGTTTTAACCTTAAATTTCATAATTATAAATATTAAGAATTATAAATATTAACCTCTGTATCAGTGGTTCTTAACCTTGTTGGAGGTACTGAACCCCACCAGTTTCATATGCACATTCACTGAACCCTTCGGTCATGGCCAAGCGGGGCGTGTCATCATGAATCATCTGAGTCGGTTGTGTGTCTTGACCTCCGCCGAACCCGAGACTGACTCACCGAACCCCTAGGGTTTGATCGAACCCAGGTTAAGAACCACTGGTCTATATACTCTTTCTGTTATATTTTTAAACCTACAGAAATATACCACCTTAGCCTCTCTGTGTGGAGTGAGCCTAGAAACTACTGCACATTGCATCAGGTTTGTGAAGTTGTAGTGGATCCTGCTTCTGTATATTTATGGAGAGAATTGTTGTGTGCATGGATGATGTAGGCTTGAGAGGTGAGCAGTGCACAGAATCTTACAGCTAACCATAAGAAGGGTTCACATAAGTCCGGAACAGATCGCTAGACAGTGGTGGGCCGTCAGGGCCAGCAAGGCCTTCTCTGCTGGTCTAAACATGCTCAAGAAAGGTGAATTTATTTTATTTTCATAAATATGTAAACAAAAATATTCTCTATTCTCTTTATGTCATATTATACCCACTTAGTTGAGCGGCCTCCAATGTTGTTAGAGTGGTAGAGTTTTTATCCAATTATATTTCAGCAGCTTGTGTTGTCAGGCATTTGCCTGGGGCCTTCACAATAAACAGAGCAGGCCCCGTCCAGTGTAAGTGGACAGACACAGTCAGTTTCAGTAGCCAATCAGATCTCGATTCTGCAGACCAGGGCCAGCTAGAAGGTCTTATGCTGAACTGGACACATGTCCTGTGATTGGATAAGCACTTGCTACAGCCTGAAAGGCGGCAGTTTGCAGAATTTTGAACTAATCCCGGAGATCCAACAGCTATTGATGTATTTTTAACCCATAACGGCCGAAGGAGGAGAAGAGATTGATCTGGTTGCAGATATACTTTCCACGCCATTTTCAAGACGGGCCTTTCACGAAAAGCTGGATATTATGAGAAGAGGTCGGCCAACCCTTGCGCTAGCTAACCTGTCCCAGCAAGGAAAAGGGTTTGTCATTTCCACATGAGCGACTATGAACTGTACCCGTGGCTCACAGCTTCTGAGAAACGCTGCAAATTGTACTGTTGTTGTACGGCTGGGCACTTACAGTGCATGAAAACGTTTAGAGACACTGGAGTGGACCTGCAGCTCAGCGAACAGGCACCTGGGAGATGGAGCTCCACAATGAAAAAGTGAGTTTATAATGTGGAATAATGTGGCGCATTGAAGTCACCTCAGTTAAAACTGCACTAAAGTTCGTTCAATCTCAGCTACGCCACATGTTCAGTTATTTGCTGTTTTATAGCCTATTGTCAAAAAATGCAAATGACAATGGGAACAACATTATAACATGGTAGAAAGATCAGAATAAGCCTGGTGACGGTGTAAGGACTTTAAAAACACAAAGGTGCGCTTCCTGGATTACCACCTTATGACATCACAAGGTGGAATAGATGTTTTCAGCTTTGGAGATGAAGACAGACTGAAGACACAGGGTTACTCAAACATTTGTGATGAAACTGAACAAAAGCTATATTGTTGATGACGAAACACTGTAATAAAAATGTTTAAAAGTGTTAATATTATTGGACCTTTACAATAAAAGTCCACTGCTAAATTGCATAGAAATGTGGGCTGCGGTGGCTTGTCGTTGACAGTGAGTAATAGGGAGAGAGGCGGGGAGAGCCTGTATGGTAATGACCACATTTACAAGTCCCATCAATCAGCTCCCGGGCAACAGCAAGCTCATTTCTCATAGGACGAGACTGGGAGGGGGGCGGGACTATCGCAGTGCAATCTCTCTGCGTTTACCAACTTTTAAAAATCAATTTAGATGAATGGTGTATAGAAGATGGGAAGGTTTTGATCATTAAAAGGTTTGTACCAGATATTAATTTATTCGTGCCAAGATAAATGCTCTTTCCATGTGATAAATAATTGCTGCTAAATAAGAAAATAAAGAAAGAAAGAAAGAAAAATTAAACTGAGTTCAGGTATCTCGGCATCTTGTTCATGAGTGAGGAAAGGATGGAGCATGAGGTTGACAGGCGGATCGGAGCAGCGTCTGCAGTGATGCGGTCGCTGTATCGGACTGTCGTGGTAAAGAAGGAGCTGAATCGAAAGGCAAAGTTCTCGATTTACCGGTCAATCTACGTTCCTACCCTCACCTGTGGTCATGAGCTTTGGGTAACGACTGAAAGGACAAGATCGCGCATACAAGCTTTCGAAATAAGTTTCCTCCGCAGAATGGCTGGGCGCTCCCTTAGAGAAAGGGTGAGGAGATCAGTCACATATGAGAAGTTCGGAGTAGAACCCTACTTGTCCACATCGAGGTGTTCCAGGCATGTCCCACCAGGAAGAGGCCCCAGGGAATATGTTACCACCCTGGGGTCCCACCGTAGGAGCTGGAGGAAGTGTCTAGAGTGAGGGAAGTCTGGGAGTCTCTGCTTTTAGAACTCAGCGCTACTTCTTGCATTTTTGTACTTTTCTTCTCAGCTTGTTTTGTCCACAAACTGACACAAACTGATGTAAAACTATAATAAACGTTTACCACAGGTACTATCCCACCAAACCAAGTCATAATTAGAAAAACATGAAAACCTGTCATATGCACTTTAAGAGAATGCTGAGTAGAAAAAGATGAGATGGGGAGGGGCAGATATAGGGAGGGCGAGGGGATTCCCAAGGCTGCCGACAGCCACGGGTACCGGGCAGAAATAAGTGCTTAGTAAGAGCGGATCAAACCCACACATCCAGGAAAATCTAATTGTGATGTGTCAGACGCTGTGGCGCACTGAAGGATCAATGTGGAGGCGGCGGTGAGGGAGAGGAGGAGCGCGGAGGAGGAAGAGTGTGAACGTGTCTACTACAACTGTGAAACTACAACAGGCTCAGTTCAATGTTGTGATCGTTCTGGATTTGTAGTAATAGTAATAGTATAGTAATTGTATAGTATAGTATAGTGATAGCAATAGTATGAGTAATAGTAACAGTATAGTAATAGTATAGTAATAGAATAGCAGTGGTGGAAGAAGTACTTAATTTGTTACTTAAGTAAAAGTACAGATGCTGGAGCAAAAAAACTCATGTAAAAGTATCACATAAAAAAATCTACTTAAGTAAAAGTATTAAAGTGCCTGTTTAAAAATGTACTTAAAGAGTAAAAAGTAAAAGTATTATAAAGCTTCAAATGTTGTGATTTTGATAAAGATTTGTGCTGAATTTTGTTCAACAGAAACAATTTAATCAATAGTTTGGAGAAGGAGCAGCGGCTCTACTCCAAGCTCCTCCCGTGTTGATAAGCGGAAGGAAAAAAGATGGATGGATGGATATTTTTGTTTGCTCAAACTATGAACGTGATAAAAATAAACCCCTCAGACTTTTCAGAGCGTCTCAAACAGTCGTAAAAAATACTTTTACTTTTCAGTCCAGTAAAAAAATATAGTGGAGTAGAAAGTAAAAAGTATCCACTTTAAAATGCACTTACTTCTCAGTACTTTACTACTTTTACTTCATATTAAATACTCTGTATTATAATAATAGTATAGTATAGTAGTATAGGATTAGTAATATTAATAGTAATAGTAATAGTATAGAATAGAGTAGTATAAAATAATGGGTTTCAGATGACACCACAACATTCTGTGGGCCAGTAATATTTAATACAGATGGGGTCAGATAAATATTGTTAAAACACAGATTTCTGTTATAATACAGTCAGTTGTTGAGACGTACAGAGCAGTGGGCGTATACCTGGTGTATATAGTCTGAAAACTCAAGAAAAAAAACACAAAATGGATTTCAACAACACATTTTCAGGAGCCTGTGATTAATCCGAGCGTCCACGGTCTTGTTTGGCCGTTTAATTTTTAACAAAAACAGGGGAACAACAGGGGAACTTCTGTCTGTGTGAAGGAGGAGTGACTAACTGAAAAACTGTTGGCTAATGCTAACTAGCTTGTTTAACAGCATAAATCTGCTCACCTGTTGTAGTTCCTTTGTGGTCAGATCGTGTTAAAATAAAGCTCAGATTAAAGTCGAAGTCGAGCTTCTGACAGAGTAGTGCCTCCAGTTAGCATCACACCTTCAATATTAGACTTTTGCAAACCACAACTGGTGTTTGTGTGAATGGGAATAAGAGACACACTCAGATGTGCAGGTCAAGGACAGAGAAACATGGAGGAGTAATTAGACAAATCAACAGGGGAACTTCTGTCTGTGTGAAGGAGGAGTCATCATTTATATGTCTTAGAGAGAGAGAAAGGAGGAGAGGAGAGAGAGGGGGAGAGAAGAGAGAGAAAGAGGAGCAGGGGAGGACACGGCAGATGTGCAGGAGGAGAGAGAGGGAGAGGGAGAAAAGGAGGAGAGGAGAGAGAGAGGAGAGAGCAGGGAAAGGAGGAGAGCGGAGAGAGAGAGGGAGAAAGGAGGAGAGAGAGGTGAACAGGGGGAAGGCAAAATAGATATGCAAGGAGAGAGTTGGAGAGAGAGAAAGTAGGAGAGGAGAGAAAGAAAGAGAGGAGGAGAGGAGAGAGAGGGGGAGAGGAGGAGAGAAGATAGAGAGGAGCAGGGGGCGGACACAACAGATGTGCAGGAGGAGAGAGGGAGAAAGAGGAGGGGAGAAGAGGAAGAGGGGAGGAGCAAGAGGCAGAGGCAACAGCTGGCTAGGAGGAGAAAGGAGAGAGGGGTGATTAGGAGAAAGGAGGAGAGGAGAAACGGGAGGGAAAGGGAAGAGTGAGAGAAGTAGAGAGAGGGGGAGAGGAAGAGCAAGGAGGAGTGAGGGAGAGAGGAGGAGAGAGAAGAGTGAGAGGAGGAGAGAGAGGGAGAGAAAGGAGGAGAGAGAGAAGAGTGAGAAGAGGAGGGGGGGAAGGGGGCGAGAGGGAGAGAGGAGCAGGGAACGGACAAATCAGATGTGCAGGAGGAGAAGAGGAGAAGAGAAGGAAGAGAGAGGCATCTAATTATAAAGCACTTTATTGTCTGAGAATCAGGAATTACACTGTTAGCATGATAGTTGTTGGCGGCTTGTAAATGCTTCTAAACTCATCGTGGTGAACACTTAAAATGCTCAGAATACATGAGGTAAGTGAGGAATAACTTTGGGCCACTGCAAACTCTTTAAAATGAACTAGTGCTGTCACAAATAAAAGTATTTTAAAGCTCACTCCATGTTTTATTGTGTAGATCACATCCACTCCCATTTGCGCTACTTAAAATAAATGGTATTTCTTCCCGAGCCAAAACAGCTCTTATCCAACACAAGAGAATAGCACAGAGATGTCATTTGGCTTCATCAGAGGAAGAGGAGGAGGAAGAGAAGGAGGAGGAAGAGGAAGGAGGAGGAAGAGGAGGGGGTCAGCTGAGGTGAGGGACAGGACAAAATAACAGTAAATAGAAATATGAGGATTTTTGGTATTGTACTAATCTAGTAGTAGTGGAAATACCAAAATTGTAATAGTAGCATAGAAGTACTAGTTGCCATCAAAGTAGTAGTAGCAGTAGTCAGCAGCAATACCAATAGTGTAGTAGAAGCATAAAAGTAGTTTTCATCAAAGTAGTAGATTTTGTTGTTGTTGTTGTAGATTTAGTTCGGTTTACTTTACTTTTGGGTCGATCTTGTTCACACACACCGTGCGTCATTCACCACAAACGCAGCCATGTGAGAGGCATCAGCTGATCAACAGACTTATTTCCATGACAACGGGCTTCAAGCGGACAGCGCCCAGTGAGTACGCACAAGCTCGCCTCCCCTGGTGTTATACGCGGTGGCAGAGAAAAAACTTTTTTAATGACACACAGGCAGACCCAGGTTCACCTGCGCAGACAGAGGATAGACTCAAACTCACCTGCGCAAACAGACCAAGGCTTAGCTGCGCAGACAGACCCAGGCTCAGCTGCGCAGACAAGATCAAGGCTTAGCTGCGCAGACAGACCCAGGCTTAGCTGCGCAGACAGACCAAGGCTTAGCTGCGCAAACAGACCAAGGCTTAGCTGCGCAGACAGACCAAGGCTTAGCAGTGCAGACAGACCAAGGCTTACCTACGCAGACAGACCCAGGCTTAGCTATGCAGACAGACCCAGGCTTAGCTGCGCAGACAGACCCAGGCTTAGCTATGCAGACAGACCCAGGCTTAGCTGCGCAGACAGACCCAGGCTTAGCTATGCAGACAGACCCAGGCTTAGCTGCGCAGACAGACCCAGGCTTAGCTATGCAGACAGACCCAGGCTTAGCTGCGCAGACAGACCCAGGCTTAGCTATGCAGACAGACCCAGGCTTAGCTGCGCAGACAGACCAAGGCTTAGCTGCGCAGACAGAGGCAGGAGGAGACGTGTTGCTGATATTATGTTGATCCAAATTTCCTCGTCAGACGAATGTGTCAAACAGCCGTTCTGCCGTGTCCATTCATACAAATATACGTGATCCAAGCTTTTTTTTTAATCCAATTCCAAGCACTTTTACTGTCACCACAGACTGCTCAGGGTGGCTTGAGGCCGGCTACTGCTGATAGTATTATAGTTGTTAATGTTGTTGTAGTAGTGGAAGTAGTAGTGGTAGTCAGTATAGGCATCCCATGAGTGTAGTAGAAGTAGCTTAGTCATAGGAGCTGTGGTGGCAGCAGCAGTAAAACTAGAAGAAAAAACACTAGAGTGGTAGTAGAACTAGTAGTGTACCTGTATTAGCAGTAGTAACAAACATAATAGTATTAGTAGGAGTAGTAGTGTTAGTAGTATTAGAAGTATTAGGTCAACTGAGGTAAGAGAAGCTTGGACATGGACATGAATAGAGTGTGAGAGAGTTTAATAGTGGACCAATAAAGACAGAGGACAGGAGCAAACAGCATCAGGACAGAAAGAGCTGGAGATGAGATTTGTGTGGGGGGAAGAGGAGGGGGGTGAACGAGAGAATACAGTGGAGGAGTGGATGAATCAATCTCTACTGTCTGGAAAACTGCTAGCTGCTACCAGAAACCAAAACAAATTCTCTTACTTAAAGGAACTGTATGCAAGGTTCTGATTTTAAACTTCATGAACTTGACCAAACTGTGTCCCTGGATATGAGGAAAACATGTTCAAATCAAATATATTTTTTTACAAATAACAACAGTAATGCTGATTTATTCTTTATTACAAAAACACTGGACCTTTTTGTCTGCTTTTTTCTGTTTTTGCTCAGCGTGCATCCCGCTAATGAAACTACTGCACATCGCATCAGGTTTGTGAAGTTGTATTGTATTGTTCTGAATCCTGCTTTTGTATAATTATGAAGGATTGTCATGTGGGAGCATGGATGACGTAGGATTGTGGGAGTCTTATACAGGCATTAGAAAACTGTGGTGCCAAATTGGAGAGCTGTGCAGTTGTCGATACATCCGACGGGTAGCTGCAGATCAAGCTAGCGAGCCACATGAAGTAAGTACAGGTCAGTGGGCGTGTACCAGTGGCGGTGAAAACAACAATGACGTCGTGAATACAGGAGTGTAAATATTACTCAAACATGCATGAAACACTCTAAATACAAGAGCGTAAATGGGAAGGGAAACAACTACAACATGGTTAAAAGCTCTGAAAAGTCGTTTTGCATAATATGTCTGGTCTTACTCGAGTAGTACTTTCCCCAAACAGTTTTTTACTCTACTTGAGTAAATTCTTGGACCATTACGTTGTACTTCTACTTGGGTTGTATTATTTTGAAGTAACATCACTCTTACAACTTTTGGCTACTCTGCCCTCCTCTGAATATACGTCCTTCCAAGATGGCGTCCCGCTGCCCTCTCCTATAGCATGTTTGTGCATTCACCTGTGTATAACATGTGCGCTGTCGTCCGCTACCTGACAGAGATGGATGAGGTCGCCGCTGACCCCATTTGCGTCGGCGACCTTCGACCTCCGCCGACCCGGTTGCCGTGGACGACGCGTTCTCCCCGCCGTGTGTTAGCTAATGAGCGGACACAGGTATAGGTTGAAGGGTCGCGGCGGAGTGCGAGAGAGAAGGGACAGAGGGATTTGAATGGAGTGATGGACAGAAGAGGAGAGCAAGGACGCCGCCGGTTTGTGCGTTAAGGAGTGAATCTGTTTAAAGAGACGGTATTACGCAAAATCGACTTTTTTAGAGCTTTCTATCATGTTGTAATGTTGTTTCCTTATCAAAAAAACATGCCCGACGAAGTTTTAGACGTCATCAATGCATGTTTGAGTAATCTAGTGATCTCTCCTGGGCGCTATTCGAACCCTTGTCACCCATGCTCCTGCGCAGCAATTCTCCATAAATATACAAAAATATGATACAAAACAATACACTACAACTTCACAAACCTGATGCGATGTGCAATAGTTTCATTACAAAGTTGCGTGCTGATTGTGTTATGATAGCGCTCTGAAGGGGGAGGGAGGGGAGGGGGGACCCAGAGCCCCATAGAAGTGTAATACCCCCTTTTTAAATAAGAGCTAAAAACAATAGCTGCTAGCTTTGAAGTTTAGTATCTGCATAGTGAAAAAATGTACGTCCTGGTATGTTTTGGATAAGGAAACAACATCCTAACATGACTGGAAGAGGCGCAATGGTTAGCCTTTAGTAAAGCATGAAGAAAGTTTAAATTTATAAAGAACTGATAGTTTGCTGATAGTTTATTAAAGGCGCTGTACCTGATTTTTCTGGTTTCACAACTTTCAGAGGCCAGAGTGGAGTTCTGCCATCACAACAATGCTAATGCTAACACTTCTGCTAACACATAACATATTTAGACCACCATGTCACCTTTTATTGTTTTGAAAATTTGCCAAAAAACAACATATTAACATGTTAAATAAGTTTCACTTTTGTTTTTGATGCTCTGAGCCTTCCCTCGCTTTGCTCTCCACGCTAAGTCACTCCCCCTTCAGAGCGCTATCGCAACACTCCCTCGCTTGCTCTCCACGCTAAGTCACTCCCCCTTCAGAGCGCTATCGCAACACAGTCAGCGTGCATCCCGCTAATGAAACTACCGCACGTCGCATCAGGTTTGTGAAGTGTTTCGAATTCTGCTTTTGTATATCATAATAGCGACATGAATATGTATGTTATGACCTTTCTAACCCTCACTCATCTTTCCATCCATCCCTCTCTCTCCACTCCTCAGGTGATAGAGTGCTGAGCTCAGCATTTTGCCTCTCCCTCTCTCTTTCAGCAGAGGAACGTAGCACTAATGATAATCAGTCTCTTTTTTTCTCCCTTTCTTACCCCCTTTTTCACCCTCACTCTCTCCATCTCGCTCTCCCTCCTCCCTCTCTCTTTTATCCCAAAAGAACTGCTGCCCTCTCTTTTCCTCCTCTCATTCTCTTCAACTGTCTTTCCCTTCTCTCTCTCTTCTACCCCCCCTCTCTCCTTCTCTCTTCCCTCGCCCCTTCACCTCCCGCCCTCTCTTTCTCTATATCTTCTCCCCAGCCCTCACCTCTCTCTTTTCCCCCACTTTCTCTCTTTCACTCCTCTCTTTTCTCTCTCTTT
The DNA here is from genome assembly GCA_000787095.1 of Periophthalmodon schlosseri. NCBI lineage: Eukaryota > Metazoa > Chordata > Actinopteri > Gobiiformes > Gobiidae > Periophthalmodon > Periophthalmodon schlosseri. The sequence goes on from KN485016.1 coordinate 30,838, forward strand.
TACCTCTCTCCCACTCCTCTTTTCCCTCTCTCTCTACTATCACTTTTTATCACTCCGGTCTTGCTGATCTTTTAGTCCCTCTTTGATTCTATCAGAGACTATCTCCCCTCGACTCCCTCTCTCTCTCCAAACATCCGCCACCCTTTCTCACTTTCCTCTCTGTCCCTCTGTCCTGTCCCCTCCTCTTTCGATCTCTCTCCTCCCTCCCTCGTTCTCACTAGTATCACTTTTGTCTTTTGTCCCCATCACAGGAGCAGACATAGGGACTGTAAACAAGTCTGTATCAAGTTCTTCTGAAGATCTGGAGATGGGTCCTACTGCTCCTGACAGGTTGGCCCAGTGGCATTAAAAGATGGCTCAACTACAGAGGACAAAACCATTTAACCGATTTTACGTAAACTTACTCCCATGGTATGAGTAACAACTTTTAGTCAAGTAAGAATGCTGTTAATTAAAGGTCCTATATTACACAAAATTGATTCTTGTAGCTTTAAGTCACGTTATAGTGTTGTTACCTCCTCAAAAACAGACCTGGAGTTGTGTTTTGTTTCATTCACACATGTTTGAGTAACCCTTTATTATTAGTCTGTAACATCTGCAAAGCTCAAAATGTTCTGTTCTACTTTGTGATGTCATGATGTGGTAGTTTTCAAGTCAACAGCTGCCTTCTATCTTTAGTTCGGCAGAGATCGGCAATTCCATGGCTGAAATTATCCAAATGATTTTAGTGAAGGTGTATGGAGTTTAAAAACATAGCGGAGCACTTCCTGTATTGCGGCATCGCATCACAAGGTGTAACAGTGTGTTCTGTTTGAGAGATGAACTCAGCCTAAATATGCAGGATTTGTGTCTTAAACATGTGTGAATGAAACAAAACACAGCTCCAGATATGTTTTTGACGAGGAAACAACATTATAACATAGATCAGAAAATAGTGTAATATGGGCCCTTTAACATACTGGGACAGAAAACAACCACATATGTGCCTTAAGTTTCACCACCAGGGGCACGTGGAAGTACAATTTCTTCAAAAGGTTAACGTGTTTGTAGCTTGCTCTGGTTTCACAAGGTACTACAGTCACAGCTGAACCTGGGTTGCCAGAGCTTTAATCTGCAGATAGAGGACACATACACGTTTTTCTCATTCTCAGTATATGGAGTATTGGCAACCCAAATGAGACACTCATATGAGGCTCATTCTGCTTTCTGATTGGATAAGCATCTTGAGAACCGAAACACCAACTTTAAACATATTTACCTTGTTTCTGGGGAAGCAGATTGGTCACGCTTACTTACATGTCACCTGCATGATTCTATGGAAATAGAATGTTAAAACCATACTTCGGAACGTTCTCCATGGAGATAGAAAAGTTTTAGGCCATACTGCGCAAGACTATAACCAAAGAAACAACCTTTCCATGGAGACAAGCAGGAGGACCTCCAGCAGGCCAAATAAGAGTCAGGTTCATGGAGATGCAAGCCCGCTCAGAGTTAGGACATTTTTCAGCTCAATAAAAAAAAACAAAAAAAACCCAAAAACAACATGAAGTATTTATTTATTTCAGTCTATTTTCGAGTAAAAAGTTACATATTGTGGCTTTAAGAATATTAAAATCAAAATCGTAGGTACTGTCCCTTCAAGCACAGTTTTGTCAGCAATACTTGTAGTTCTTAAATATGTAACTATACATTTAAGTACACATTTTCAGTACTCTTTCCACCGCTGAGTGCATGCGACTTCCTAGGCTACTACCCACCTCTGCCCACAAACCATCCCCTCCATATTACCTCACATCTAATGAACCTTAAGAACTGTACATCCATCCCAACAGTGAACAAACTGTACTCTGAGCAAATGAGTTTAATTAAAGAGTAGCGATGCATGAGATGAGATGAGGTGCCAAAGATCGCCCAGACGAGAGGAACAACAGAGCGGAAGGTGGGGGGAGAGAGAGAGGGGGGCAGGTCTCACCGGGCTCTCCACAGTACCAGGGGATCCTCCTGGCTGCGCACACATCAGGTGAGTCTGACCAAGTGTCTAATTAAAAGTGTCAAACCCAATCTGGACAGTGGAAGAAGTGCAGCTGTGTTAGTTTAGGTGACTTTGCCCAAAACACAAGAACTAACCCAAAGAGAGTTGGTGTAAAATTCTTAAAGTTATGTGTTCAGTTAATATCAGACTTGAACTTTA
>KN485017.1:0-15981 GCA_000787095.1 Periophthalmodon schlosseri
TTAGTCTGATTTCATTTCAGACAGTGAAAAAAAAGTGTATGTGACTTTTATATGTGTACAGTTGAAACCAGAAATTTATATACACTATATAAAAAGACACATATGCTTTTTCTCACTGTCTGACATTAAATCAGACTAAACCTTTCCTGTTTTAGGTCAATTAGGATTATTTCTATTTGCTAAATGCCAGAATAACGAGAGAAGGATTTTTTAAGACATTTTTTCCATTACTTTCTTCAAAGTCAAATGTTTAGGATATCCTTTCACAAGCTTCTCACAATAGTTGGCAGGAATTTCAGCCCTTTCCTCCTGATAGAACTGGAGTAACTGAGCCAAGTTTGTAGGCCGCCTTGCTCGCACATACTTTTTCAGGCCTGCCCATAAATTTTCAATAGGATTGAGATCAAGGCTTTGTGATGGCCACTCCAAAACATTGACTTTGTTATCCTTAAGCCACCAAGTTTGTAGGCCGCCTTGCCTTTTTAGGTCTGCCCATAAATTTTCAATAGGATTGAGATCAGGGCTTTGTGATGGCCACTCCATTCACTTTGTTTTGTCTTTAAGCCACTTTATAACCAGTTTGGCAGTATGCTTCGGGTCATTGTCTATTTGGAAGACCCATTTGCGCCCAAGCTTTAACTTCCTGGCTGATATCTTGAGATGTTGCTTCCACATAATGTTCTTTCCTCATGATGCCATCTATTTTGTGAAGTGCACCAGTCCCTCCTGCAGCAAAACAACCCCACAACATGATGCTGCCACCCCCACATTTCACAGTTGGGATGGTGTTCTCATGCTTGCAAACTTCCCCCTTTTTCCTCCACACATAACGATGCTCATTATGGGCAAAGAGTTCAGTTTTAGTTTCATCAGACCACAGGACATGTCTCTAAAAATTAAGGTCTTTGTCCCTGTGTGCATTTACATCCTAATTGATCTAAAATAGGAAAAGTTTAGTTTGATTTCATATCAGACAGTGAGAAAAAAAAGCACATGTGTCTTTTTATATAGTGTATGTAAACTTCTGGCTTCAACTGTATATAGCATAGGGTTCCTGGACTTGTCCTCTTTTTGGGACCCAAAAAAAACATCCAAGAGGAATTTCAAATTACCCCAAAAAAATGTCTTTTAACTTTTAACTTTGTGTGGGACACATTTCTTTAGATTTGGTGACAATCTTTGTTCATCTGATCAGATACAACCAGTAGCACTTCTCTAGCAGCTCCATCGACTCTGGCTCCAATTCACTTTCTACTGAAAAATTGCCGCCCTTCTCTCCACATGTGCTGCTGTCAGGCTTGTCATTTTGCTCATAAAATATTCATATTAATCTGCTTTACATCATCCTGGTGTTTTTATTTGGCTTTTTTGTCTGTAAATCAAGATATGAACATTAATAATAGACCAATGAGGCGCCTTCTTTCTCCGAAGTTGTGTCCACTAGTGTTAGCAAAAGGTTTGATTGACAGCGTTGCCAAGTGCCTGCTCCTTCCTAAACCAAAGGTGCGGCCTGGAAGGGGCTTTACCTTCAACAACCTCACTCCGGATTGGCTCTTTGGTTGCTATGATACTTGCAGTCGGAATTCCAAATATGGAACTTGGCTCCAAATTCACCCCTATAACTGCTAGCCTTTATGAGCTTTATTTTGGCTGGAGCAAACGCTATGGGTGACGTCACACTCACTTAGTCCACTTCTTTATACAGTCTATGGATGCTAACTGCAATCTCTGGTCTGGGGATTTGTTAGACTTTAATCTGAGCTTTATTTTAACACAGACCATAAAGAACTGACTTAGCTGAACTACAACAAGTGAGCTGATTTTTACTGTTAAACAAGTCCCTCTCAAATAACACTACAGTCTCAAGCTTGCTAGCATTAGCCAACACTTTTTCAGTTAGTCACTCTAGCCTTCTTGATAAAAATCAAACTCCTAAACAGGACCATGAACGCGGATATTGATCACAGGCTCCTGAAAATGTGTTGTTTAAATCCATTTTGTGTTTGTTCTTGAGTTTTCAGTCTATCCTAAATCTTTTTGACAGTATTGGCTACTGTGTGTATTGTGTCATCACTGTAACTTCTGAACATTCCGCCATACACATACATGTAGAACACCCCCAGCGTGATGTCACTGCAAAGCATTAATTGTGAGAAGAGATGACATGTGTGGAGGTAAAGGATGTACTTGTGCGATCTGTTCCAGGTCAACCCTCCATACCTGGTAAGACTGGTGGAGTTGGTCCCTCACCCTCTGACCTCCACCTCTGTAATGGACACGGCCCAGGCCCTCATGAGCCAGGTAACACCATACCACTCTCAAAAACTGAGGTCTTAATGCACATAATACCAGCAAATGGTCCAATTAAATACTTGACAGTACAGCGTATTTATAGGCTCACTGTGGACAAATCTGAGCATGAATATTAGATTAGATTTGTTATATTTTATTTAGCTACAGATTTTCATTGTACTAAACCTGATGATAAACAGGCCAAGTTTGTCCTAGGGTCTGCTACTGTCTGCTCCTGTCTGCTCTTGTCTGCTCCTGCCTGCACCTGTCTGCGCTTGTCTGCTCCTGTACAGTGTGTGTTGTGTTTCAGGTGGGCCAGGTGCCTGTGGAGTCTGCTGATGTTTGCTAATGTCTGCTCCTGTCTACTCCCGTCCGCTCCTGTCCGCTCCTGTCTGCTCCTGTCCGCTCCTGTCTGCTCCTGTCTGCTCCTGTCTGCTCTTGTCTCCTGTACAGTGTGTGTTGTGTTCCAGGTGGGCCAAGTGCCGGTGCGGTTGAGCAGGGAGTTGGATGGTTTTGCTCTGAACCGGATCCAGATGGCTGTGATTGCAGAGTCCTGGAGGCTGGTGCAGGTCAGACCCACTCTCCCATGTTCATCTTTACATTTTACACTCACCCCGGTCCATTTGGTTTGAACTAATGGACTCAGTGGGACTTTCCTGGTTAAAGGACCTGTACCTGATGTGGAACCGTGAGTCAGGAACATGTTTTTGGTTTGAACTTTTAGCCCAGCCCAGTTAGTCCTTTCTGCCACTTTGATATTGCACGATGACATAGAAACAACTGTCTGGGATAGTTTCAGGCAGTTTTTTCCTTATAGTTCTTCAATGTCTGCCTACTATTTGTTTTCTTGTTACTTTTGAGAATGCACCATGACAGAGAATCAAGTGTCTGGCATAGTGTCACGCAGTTGGTTTCCCATGATTCTTTGTAACAATGTGCCTGATTGGATGAAAAAGGTGACCAGTCAGTAGCTTCTGTGTTAGTTATTATCAGAGAAAAAGCTTTGTAAAATGAAGAAATGATATTAAACAGCCACATTTTGTTTCTTATTTAGCAGCTTTTATCACATTTTCTTAACAAGAATACATTAAAATCAGTTACAGGCACTTTAAATAAAGGTTGATAAATAAATACAACTATACAGTTTTATTATATAAACAGTATACCATATATACACAGAATAAGATGGCGACAGGACACAGCCTTGAAAGTTTGTGGCATCTAAGTACCAAAATAAACCTAGAACTTAAAACTTGGCTCTGTCTTATTCAGCCTTTTTCCTGTGAAATGATATAGAAGTAGTGTGCAAACTCCTCCTTGTGTAAGTGGTAAGTGCTCAAGGTCCTGCCCTCACAGTGTCCTTGTAAAGTGTCCTATCTTGAGACAATGTGTCTGTCCCTGCCGTCACACTCAAATGTCCTTCTCCATGCTGGAATCGGACCATCAGCTGACCACATGACCACATGGCTGTCTCCTGACTACACAGTCCCACACAGTCCCGCACAGCCCTGCACAGTCCTGCACAGTCCCGCACAGTTTATTTTCATGTGTTCTTTTTTTAGACAAAAAAACAAAAAGTTTTGGGTGAGGCTGAGCAGCTGCCACCTTCATCTGATCGCTGTGACGTGTCACTTATCAGAGGACAACATCTCACCCTTAAGCCTGCACTATGTTTAGATAGAGGCACTGCACAGTTGCATATTGTGACTGTGGTTCATCAGAGGCCTGAAGCACAAGTGTGTCCAAACTCTTCAAATACCTTCAGTCTGCTGACAAGCAGCTAGAGCCATAGAGCTCTTACTGCTACTGCCTTACTGCGTCACCAAGGATTTGTATGTCATTGTGAACTCTTAGCAGCCAAGTTAATAAATCATTAATTTAGTTCATTTGAATGATTTGGAATATCAAATACATCTTTATGTTTTTTATTTATTAGCTGACTTCTGTGTTGGTTATTAACATTTGGCCACATTCCATTGTCGAGATACAGCAGTGGGTTTAGGAGTGGTTTTGGAGGCAGCCTCTTGATCCGATCTCTTAAAGGTCTGCTGAGCCTTCACACTGTTTATCAGATCTCTTATAAGTCTGCACTGTCAGTGCCTAGCCTCTGCTGCACTGGGCGGTGTGAGGCAGAGCACTGGTATGGAGCATTCTAAGTGTGATTTTATGTCTCAGTCACGGTGCAGGCTGTGAAGAGGCTCATGTGATGCTCTGGAGCCTTTTACATGGAGGGTATGGTCACGCTGTGTTTAGGGCTCTGTCACGTTTCCTGGAAGTCAAAGCCCAGGAGCTCTGGGTCAGACCGGAGGAGAGAGATGCCTCATCACAGTCTATCAGCAGGACACAGCAGGAGGCCATAGACCAGTGTTGAGACATTTAAGTAATCTTAAAGATTCATAATTCATTTTCTCAATGAGCTGCAACGCTGTTATTGATAAGGTTTTAGTCTGTGGAGTGAGACATGTCCGTCTCTTTACATGTCCATGCTTCTTCACTCATCAGTCTCACACAGTGCTGGAACACTGTTCCACACTCACAGGGACTGCATGTGCTCGCAGGTTTGTGAGCAATCCTATGCGATGGGTCCTATGTGATGGGTCCTATGTGATGGCTCCTATGTGATGGCTCCTATGTGATGGCTCCTATGTGATGGCTCCTATGTGATGGCTCCTATGTGATGGGTTCTATGTGATGGGCCCTATGTGATGGGCCCTATGTGAGGGGTCCAATGTGTGGGGCTCTATGTGAGGGGCCCTGTGTGATGGGTTCTATGTGAGGGGCCCTATGTGAGGGGCCCTATGTGAGGGGCCCTATGTGATGGGTCCTATGTGAGGTGCCCTTTGTGAGGTGCCCTTTGTGAGGGGCCCTATGTGAGTGGTCCTATGTGAGTGAGAAGAAAAATAACTCCCCAGTGTTAATGAAGGTGGAATGTGTATTCTTTACCAATCAGATGGGCACTATCATGTAAAGTGGGAAGGGAGTACTGCCCCATACTCACTGAATGCACATTCACCCTCATCGCCTGTGATCACATGATGATTTGTAGTGTGTTTTTATTGTCTGACTTGAGTGAGCAGCCTTAAACTGTTAATTGTAGATTTAACGTGTAACTCTGCCTCTGTCTGTGGCAGCACAATTTGACAAAAGGAAAGTTAACACATGTGGATGGATGCTGTGTTTTACTGGTTCAACTGAGGCTTTTATTACTGATGGAATTGTAGAGAACAGTATTGGATGTTTGCACTGTTCCTCCTGAATCTGAGGTTCGACTACTGGTCGGATTCTCCTCTCCAGTACCCTGGAATAGACCTTACTGGGAAGGCTGAGGGGTGTGATTCCCCTGTAATTGGAACACACCCTCCAGTCCCCCCTTCCTAAACAGAGGAACCACCACCCTGGTCTGCCAGTCCAGCGGTACTGTCCCCGACTGCCACGCAATGTTGCAGAGACGTGTCAGCCAAGACAGCCCCCACAACATCCAGAGACTTAGGTACTCAGGACGGATCTCGTCCGCCCCTGGAGCCTTGCCACCGAGGAGCTTGCCACCGAGGAGCTTGCCAACCACCTCAGTGACTTCAGCCAGGGTGATGGATGAGTCTGCCTCCGGGACCCCAGTCTCAAAGTATTCCTTCCACCGTCCGACAACATCCCCAGTCGAGGTCAGCAGCTCTCCACCCGCACTGTAAACAGTGTTGGTGAAGCACTGCTTCCCCCTCCTGAGGCATCGATGGTTTGCCAGAATCTCTTTGAGGCTGATCGATAGTCCTCCTCCATGGCCTCCCCGAACTCCTCCCAACTCTGCGTTTTTGCCTCTGCGACCAAACAAGACGCAGCACGCTTGGCCCAGCGGTACCTGTCAGCTGCCTCAGGAGTCCCAGAAGCCAACAAGGCTTGATAGGACTCCTTCTTCAGCCTGACGGCATCCCTTACTTCCAGTGTCCACCGCCAGGTTTGGGAGTTGCCACCGTGACAAGCACCGCAGACCTTGTAACCACAGCTACGAGTGGCCAATAGAGGTGGAGAACATGTCCCACTCGGAATCCATGTCCCCAGCCTCCCCTGAGATCTGGGAAAAGCTCTCCGTCCGGCTTCCTCCTCCGCCAGCGGGTCCAACCAGTTGGTGATCGGTTGACAGCTCTGCCCCTCTCTTCACCTGAGTGTCCAAGACACGTGGCCGGAGGTTAGATGACATGACAACAAAGTCGATCTCTGACCTAGGGTGTCCTTGTGCCCCGTGCACTGATAGACACCCTTGTGCTTGAACATGGTGTTTGTTATGGACAAACTGTGGCTAGCACAGAAGGCCAATAAAAAAACACCAATCGGGTTCAGATCAGGGGGGCCGTTCTTCCCAATCACCCCCCTCCAGGTGTCACTGTTGTTTCTCACGTGGGCGTTGAAGTCTGCTAGTAGAACAACGGAGTCCCCGGTCGGTGCACTGTCTAGTACCCTTCCCAGGGACTCCAAGAATTCCTGTCAAAGAGTTGGGTTCCAGAGCCCAAGCTATGCGTGGAGGTGAGGCCGACTATATCTAGCCAATAATGCTCAACCTCCCGCACAAGCTCAGGCTCTTTCCCCTCCAGCGAGGTGACATTCCATGCCCCGGAGCCAGTCTCCATGTCCGGAGATCCGGTCGTCGAGGCCCCCACCTTCGACTGCCGCCCAGACCTCTCTCCACCAGCTCCTCACGCATCCTCCTGCAAGTGGTGGGCCCACGGGAGGACAGCCCCACGTCGCTTCTTCGGGTTGAGCCCGGCCGGGCACCGAGGGGAAAGGCCCGGCCACCAGGCGCTCGCTGTCGAGCACCCACCTAAGGCCTCGCAGAGTGGGGCCCCAGTAACGCCAGTCTGGGCGACGTAACTGGCCTTGCTCTTCTTCTCCATAAGGGGCTTCTGAACCATTCTTAGTCTGACCCGTCCCCCAAGACCTGTTTGCCATGGGTGACCCTACCAGGGGCATGAAGCCCCCGACGGCATAGCTCCCAGGATCTTTCGAGTGCTCAAACCCCTCCACCGCGTTAAGGTGGAGGCTCAAGGATGTGAGGCTCAAAAATGTGAGGCTCAAGTGCCTCACATTTTTGTCCAACATTAAGCATGATAATTTTTGGAGAATTAAAGAAGCTAAATTCCAGTCTTCACAGCGCTGTAAACTTGTGGGCCTGGCTGCTACAGCACTCTCAACTGGTTCAACCAGAAGAGCAGTCACTCAGGCCTGGGGTTGTTATTGTTCAACCAGTATGGCGTCTTTGGGGTTTTATACTATTATTCTTAATGTCTGATTTTTCATCTGCTCAGTGATTGGACAGGACTCAGTGATAGGACAGGACTGGTGGTTGGCCCACATGTTTTGGAGGTAAACTCCACTGTGAACCTCCAGCTGTACTGGCAAAACGTGTCAGAAGAATGCTCCCGAGGACACAAACCTTTTCTGGAGTAGCATCACACAGACTTTCTCAGTGTCGGTTCAGCCAGATTAGTGACTGCTTCTGTCAATCAAACTGTGTTTATAAAGCACTTTTCATACCTAAAGATGTAACACAAAGTGCTTTACAGTCATTACAAACAACCCCACATGCACCTCCCAACCACCCTACCCCCACAGCCGTACCCCACACAACCATACAACCCGCAGTCTCACACACGTACACACGCACACACACACATTTACGTGTTACATGGGGACATTACATTCACCTACATCCATTTCATGGATGTAAGTGCCTAACCTTAACCTTATCCCTAACATTAACCTATTTTAACACAGATTTTTAAACCAATGTGTTTGATTTAATAATACATGATTTATGTCATGGACCTGATGAGAGAGGCAGGTCCCCATAATGTGAGTGTGCATGCAGATTTTAGTCCCCATACTGTGAGAAATAGCTTCATGTTTACTATTTTAGTGGCCGGCGAAGTGCGACGTACTGGACCAGTGGTGATTAGACTAGAGTCCACTGGTCATTGTGCAGTACCTGGCAGCCCTGACCCAGTGAAATGGCAGTGGCTCTTCTTTGTGACAGTGGAGGCTTTTATGTAACAGAATGGTGCTGACCGCGGGCCAGTGTGGAATCCCAGAGCCTGAGAACCTGCCTGGCTCCACAATGCCCCTCACACAAGTGCCGCAATAAAGACTGGACTATGTCAGGACTGCAGCTCAAAGCAGGACTACCTGCCAGTCTGCCTGCCTGCCTCTCCTTACCCTGCCCCCCGGCCTCACCCTGCCCACCCCACCTATTTCACTTACCTGCCACCTCCCTCACCCTGCATACGGCCCTCACCCTACTCACCTCACCTACCTCACCCTGCCCACATCACCTACCTTACCCTGCCCACCTCACCGACCTCAATCTGCCCACCTCACCCACCTGGCCCCTATCCCTCACCCTGTCCATCTCTTCTATCCGCCCCCTCCCTCACCCTGCCCACCTCACCTATTCGCCCTCTGCCTCACCCTGCTCACCTCACCTACCTACCCTTCACCCTGCCCACTTCACCTACCTGCCCACCTTGCCCACCTGTCCCCGCCCTCATCCTGCCCACCTGAGGCATGAGTTCAAAATCAATATTCCACACTTGTTCATTCAAAACAAATTAAAATGCATAACCAGGAGTGCAGAGCAAAGGTTCAGACCAGAGTATACTCATATTTTTAGATCTGAGTTCAGAGCAGACCCTAAAGTGTGTTATGTTGTGCTGCAGGATGGTGTGATTTCGGTGAAGGATGTGGACCTGGTGATGTCAGAGGGACTGGGCATGCGCTACGCTTTCATTGGTCCGATGGAAACCATGCACCTGAACGCACCTCAAGGTAACATGCCAGTAGTGATTATTTCTGCTACAATTATTCAACATCGTTTTGATCTGTCAGTCTCAAGTTAACCGGTGTAACAGCTCAAAGTATACCCCCTGCCTGGACTACACCTGGGGTTTAAGGGGCCTAGACTCCATTATACCTGGATATAGTATGATCCCCCATGATAACTTTTATCCTGAGGTAAGTTTCCCAGCTAGTGGGTGTTGCCTGTACCTGGAAGTCACAGATTTATTATTTTTTCCCACAAAAAACAATAGACACACAGCAAACCACAGCTAAACAAACACATGCAATGGAATTTCACAAAACTGAACAACAATTTTAATAAATAAATACAACATTCGGCCTAATTAACAAGGCATGAGATTGACAAATAGAGGGGTATTCTGGTCCAGAGGGGTATAGCCTGGCCTAGGACAGTTTCTCCCCGATCAAACTATACCCAGGGGTAATCTGGCCTGTTACTGCTTGGGTCCTGTTGTTCACATTTTTATTTATTTAACAATAAGAAACAATATTGTGTTAGTGCCGTAGTATAGTAAGTAGGAGACAGTGGACTGACAGTGGTAGCAGACTCCAGGCTGGTGCAGTGCATGGTCTCCCAAAGCCAGCTCACAGAACAGAGGGCCGATTCCCCAGCAGAGACATGGAGAATATCTAAGAGGGGTGTGAAAGCTGTGCCCCCCTTTCTGTACACTCACACACTCAGTCCAACAAAGGCAGCTTTTGATGGGGATCTGAATGAACGCAGTCACCGCGTAATCTACACCGCAGCCACTCCTCCTGTAACTGCACGCTGTAACCAACCCTCCTGTGGTGGCCTTACCTGTCTCCATCAGATACTGGCACTGCCCCATCCTCCATGTTCACACAGTAGAACAACAGGGCCCAGCCAGAGCCCCTGTCCCTGTGCCAGCCCCAGTACAGTCAGCCTAAAGGACAGCTCGGCACTAGGATTTCACCAGGGAACTCCGGTTTCACCTTGGAACTCCGGGAAAATGGGGTTCTGGCTACTTCACAGCGGGTACAGCCAAGGAGCAACACAATCCTTTTGGACTCACTTTTCCATTCATTGTTTTGTTTTTATTTCCATGACTTTTACATTGTAGATTGAAGGCAAAACTATGAATGAACACATGGGAGGTAGTTAGGTTGTCAAAAGTACCGGAAATCAGATACTAATCAATAACTAACTAGCGTCGAAATTCATTTGAGCAGGTTTCGATACTAAAAAAGTTACCTTCACAGGACAGAAATGAACCTTTTCTCAATAGCTTTAGAATGATTAGAACAAGTATACGACCACATAGACTAGTATACACCCATGGATCTCTATGGAACCTACCTGGACGACTGAGGGATTACACAGATATAAGTCCACATGGTAATACAAAAGTAAGTACTACGATTTAATGTTGAAAATCACAACAACAGATAAAGTCCACATGGTAATACAAAAGTAAGTACTACGATTTAATGTTGAAAATCACATTCTACTGTCTAAATAAAGAGAATAAAGAATAAAAAGTGTAAAATAACTCAAAACATGACTGCTTTGTGCACTGTTGGCACTTTATTGTCCCCAGGAGGAATTCTTTCTCACAAACACAGAGTCTGTTTGACACATACACTGACAAAACAACATTAGACATATTACAATATCCAATCAGAGTGCACTCAACAATGTTTCCACTAATGACTCCTGACGCAGCACACCTATGAAGTGAAAACTATTTCAGGGGCTTCATCAAGAAGCTCACTGAGGCCAAGAGTTTACAGCACTGTCAACAAAGCAAAGGGTGGATGCTTTGAGCATTTGAATATAAAATATAAAAAAATATATAGTTAATTCAATTGTTTTCTTTGCTGCATAATTGCATGCATATATTCATAGAATAGTAACCATAAAGAAAAAACATCCAGTGAGAAGTTGTGTCCAAATTTTAACTGATAGTTCAAATGTTTAATGATGATGATTTTTGCTGTCTTAAAAACCTGAAAAATGACTTCCAGTGGAGCATATAGAGTAGTCGGTCACGTCGGGAAATCTCTCTCTCACCTTAACCTTGAGCATCCCTGAACCTCGCGTAATCTGCATTCTGTAACCTTTTTGATTATCATATGGGATTTTACTCACTTTTGGCCACACAAGAAAACAAAAACTGATAAGATAAGAATACTTGGGCTGCTAAAGCTAGCCCTCCGTTGGACCAGGCTAATGCTAGCCAGGCCATGGCTTGCACGGACTCTGAGGTACTTAAAACAATAAAAGAGCTACACAAAATATGGTCAAACTGAGCAAGGAGATAAATGATAAGATAGACAAATTACGTCAGGATATTAACTGCAAGCTGGACCACACAGTGAGTGAAATCAAAGGCCTGACACAGTGAATGGGTGAGGCCGAGTCCCGAACAACTCAGATGGAGAGCTGGGCAGAATAAGCCACTAAAGCGCTGTGTATATGTTTGGAACAGGAAAGAAAGCTTCAGCTCAAGGCGATCGACTTGGAATCACGGTCACACAAAAATAATGTCCGCATTTTTTGGGTTATACTGCGGTCGGGAGAGGAGAGGACCACAGTATATTGAGAGCTTTTTGAGAGACCAACTGCAACTACCCGAAGGTTGTAACTTGAAAATCCTGTGTGCACACTGCTCCCAGATGAGTAAACTGCCACCGGAGGCTCCACCGAGAGCCATCATTGTCAACTTCCTGGAATATTCAATGAAAGAGATGGTCTTGAGACAAGCGTGGAAAAAGAAGAAAATCCAGATGGGATCTAGGTTCATCTACTTTGACCATGACTACCCCCCTTTACCATTAAGAAAATACTCAAAGAAAAAGGAATACGTTTTCAAATTCTGGTCAGAAACATGAGGATCCACTGGGAATCGGGCGCGATACATACAACAGCGCACAGGACGTCTACAGTGAGCTGCGGCGGCGTGGGTTCCAGGTGAAGATGCCCACCCCGATTGACAATGTGTTCAGCACAGTGGCCAGACTCTGGGAGCTGCAAGGATGGCAGCAAGTGGAAAGCAGCGGATTTGTGGTGGCACAGAAAGTGAAGGCGAAACTGCAGGGATTCCAGAGAGATCCAGACGAGTAGGCTTGAGCTGATCACCTCACTGATAAGCTATGGATCATTGGCCTTTTTTATTTACTACATTCGTGGGAAAGAAGATATTCTCTTTTATTTTTATTCTGTTGGGCTGATTGGATGGAAATGTGTATACAGACACACCAGCTATCCTTTTGGAGCCCTCTCATTCCAAGAGGTTTTTCCCTGAACCCTCCGACTGTACAGAGGAAATCACCAGGGCTAAGCCCCTCATTGTTCACTTTGTTTATAGAGCCTCTAGTACAGGCAATAAGACAAAATGAGAAGCTCTTAGGTGTTCTATGGTTCTTAGGTCTATAGCAAGTACGTAACATGTAATAGCACTGTTTGCTGATGACATCATCACCTACCTCCAGAATCCTGACAAGACACTTCCAAAACTTATGTCAGTATTAAAAGAATAGTCCGTTTGTCTGGTTATCACCTAAATATAACTGAAACACAAGTTTTACCAATCAACTACTCTCCAAGTTACTCGATCAGACAGTTGTACAAACTTAAATGGGATACAAAACAAATTAAATATTTGGAAGTTTTTATCTCACAGGAATTTGACATCTGTTTACCTTAAATATTGACATAATTGACAATGGATTTTACCGCAAGTGTAGAGACTGTGTTCAACCTTTTGCCAAGATTTCTTTATCTTTTTATGTCATTATTATTACAATTCCAGACTTTCAGTTTAACTCTTGGGACAAGATGATATCGAGATTTATATGGGCCAGTACCAGACAAAGGATCAAATTCCAAACACTCCAAATTAGTAAAACATATGGTGGTTTGGCCGTCCCCCTCCCTGAACCACCACCTTAACGTGGTGGAGGGGTTTGAGCACCCAAATGATCCTGGGAGATATGTTGTCGGGGCTTTATGCCCCTGGTAGGAGAATCCGACCGATAGTCAAACCTCGGATTCAGGAGGAGCAGTGTGGTTTTCGTTCCGGTCGCGGAACACTGGACCAGCTCTATACTCTCCATCGGGTCCTTGAGGGTTTATGGGAGTTTGCCCAACCAGTCTCCTTGAGGGTTATGGGAGTTTGCCCAACCAGTCCACATGTGTTTTGTGGACCTGGAGAAGGCATTCAACCATGTCCCTCGTGGTGTCCTTTGGGGGGTGCTCGGGGAGTACAGGGTCCGGGGCTCTTTGCTAAGGGCTGTCCGGTCCTGATGGCTTCATCGAACCAGGAGCTGCAGCAGGCACTGGGGCGGTTTGCAGCCGAGTGTGAATCAGCTGGGATGAGAATGAGCTTCTCCAAATCTGAGGCCATGGTTCTCAACCGGAAAAAGGTGGCTTGCCCTCTCCAGGTGGGTGGTGAGTCCTTGCCTCAAGTGAAGGAGTTCAACTATTTCGGGGTCTTGTTCACGAGTGAGGGAAGGATGGAGCGTGAGATTGACAGGCGGATCGGTGCAGCGTCTGCAGTGAGGCAGTCGCTGTATCGGTCTGTTGTGGTAAAGAAGGAGCTGGGCCAAAAGGCAAAGCTCTCGATTTACCGGTCAATTCACATTACTACCCTCACCTATGGTCATAAGCTTTGGGTAATGACCGAAAGGACAAGATCGCGGATACAAGTGGCCGAAATGGGTTTCCTCCGCAGGGTTACCCTTAGAGATAGGGTAAGGAGCTCGGTCACACGGGAGGAGCTTGGAGTAGAGTCGCTGCTCCTACACGTTGAGAGCAGCCAGCTGCCAGGTGGCTCGGGCATCTGTTCAGGATGCCTCCTGGATGCCTCCCTAGGGAGGTGTTCCTGGCATGTCCCACCGGGAGGAGGCCCCGGGGAAGACCCAGGACACGCTGGAGTGACTGTCTCTCGGCTGGCCTGGGAACGCCTTGGGGGCCCGCCGGAGGGGCTGGAGGACGTGTCTGGGGTGAGGGAAGTCTGGGAGTCCCTGCTTAGACTACTGCCCCCGCGAACCAGCCCCAGATAAGCGGAAGAAAATGGATGGATAGATGGATGGTTTGGCTGTCCCTAACTTGACAGAATATTATTATGCTGCCTAACTTAAAAATATAGTATGTTGGTGTTCTTCAGAATTTGAAGCAGGATGGAAACAAATTGAGTTGAGTATAGGCAACTCACCATCAATGACACAATTGGGAGGAAAAAAATGAAGGTGTGTAACAAGAGAAACTGTATTGTGGAGAATACATGGCATGACGTAATTAGAAAATATAATTTGTTGAAAGCGGTTGGGATCTTGATCTGGCCCCTCTTCCTCCTTTCGACCCTGGTGGTACAGACCCAACTTTTTCATTTTGGAAAGAAAAAGGTTTAATGGCCCTGTGTACGTTTGTGGAGGGAAATACTTTACATCATTTGAAAAACTGAAAACAGAATTCAATTTGGATAATACAGATGTATTTGGATATCTACAGGTATGTCATTTTTCACCATTTTTTGCCAAGTTGGTATCAGTAATATTGGTTTTCTAAAAGTATTTACAGATAAAATTCTTCCCAGTAAATTGGTGTTAAAATTTCATAAAGGGCTGCAAAAACAAAAGGGTAACAACACACTTTACGTAAAATCTAAACTGGAAGAGGAGCTAAATATTGTTTTATCAGAGAGTGATTGGCTTATGATGTGCAGCACACAACAAACAACAACTAGCTCCAAAAGGTGGCGGGAGTTTGGCTGGAAGTACCTTATGCGATTCTTTATTACTCCTCAAATTACTGCCAAAGTACAAGGGCTTGATCATCATTGTTGGAGACAGTGTGGCCACTCAAACGCCAATCACTCTCACATGTTTTGGACATGTACAAAATTAAAACTATTCTGGGATAATATGTTTGAAAAAACAGATACTATCTTGACTTTTTGTCAGGCTGTCTTCCTGGAGAGATGTTTGAAAAAAAGGACAGATACCCTTTTAAAATTCTGTCACTTGCATCAAAAAAGCAATAACAAGGAGCTGGCTTAAAAATGACCCACCTTTTTTTTTTTTTTTTTTTTTTTTTAACGACTCAAAGGACATATTCTCATTAAAAGCTGGACAAAATGGATGGGAAAAAAACCAAAAAGTGTCATATTATATTCCTATTGTAGTTAAACAGTGCCCCAAGTTTTTGTTTTTTGTATTTATTTTGTACATAAACTTGAATAGTTTTTATTTATTCAAGTTGTTTTTTTTGTAAAAAACAGAACTAGTTCATTTTAAACAGTTTGCAGTGGTCCAGAGTTATTCCTCACTTACTTTATGCATTCAGAACATCCTAATTATTCACCATGATGAGTTTATAATGCACACTTCTTGATTATCAGACAATAAAATGTTTTCTATGCAGACAACACTTAGCAGACGTATTTTGACCTCAAGAGCTACTTATACAATGTAGAGCTACTGGGGCAAGACACATTTTGCTCAAATGCATCAGATACATCGGGTACCTTTAACTCCATCAACAACTTTTTAAAGAAATCGTACTTTTCCAAGTACTTTTCTAGCAATATACTTTTACTCCTACTTGAGTTATGTTTATTGAAATAACTGTATTCTTATTTGAGTAAAAGTTTGGGTTACTCTTCCCATTGTGAGTAAGTCTACAAGTGACAAAAGCTTTATGTTGACAATATGAAAGTGCAGTGGTGGGCCGTCAGGGCCAGCAAGGCCTTCTCTGCTGGCCTAAACATACTCAGAAAAGTGAATTTATTTTATTTTATTTTCATAAATATGCAAACAAAAATATTCTCTATTCTCTGTTCTCTTTACGTCATATTATATCCACTTAGTTGAGTGGCTTCCAAT
>KN485017.1:16568-40831 GCA_000787095.1 Periophthalmodon schlosseri
GAAAAGATGGATATTATGAGAAGAGGTCAGCCAACCCCTGCGCTAGCTAACTTGTCCCAGCAACTATGAACTGTACCCGTGGCTCACAGCTTCTGAGAAACGCTGCAAATTCTACTGTTGTTGTACGGCTGGGCACTTACAAGTTACGGTGCGTTTAAAAATGTTTGGAGACACTGCAGTGGACCTGCAGCTCAGTGAACAGGCAGAGAGACGGAGCTTCACGATGAAAATCTGAGTTTATTATGTTAATAACGTGGCGCATTGAAGTCACCTCAGCTAAAACTGCACTAAAGTTCGTTCAGTCTCAGCTGCGTCACATTTTCAGTTATTTGCTGTTGTATAGCCTATTGTCAAAAATGCAAATGATCTGTTTACTTTATTTTCAAAGAATAGTTTGTTTTGTTATTGTCTGGTTGATGTCTTATATATGAAACGGCAACATTGCACATTTTATTGGACAGACTTGTTTAAGCTCACATAGCGTAATGAGGTGGTGTTGTAATGTGTAAGTGGGACGTCACTGAAGGCCCAAGGGTGAAATGCACGATGCATGATGAAATGATTTGAACATTTGTTTTTATGCGCTGCTCCTCTAGATATGATTTAGTGTGTTTGTCTTTGAAAATACCTGATTTTGTGTATTAACTAATGTTTTGTTCTTCACATTACAACTTCAAATCATAAATTACTTGAGTAGTAATTTTCCCAAATGCTTTTTTACCCTTATTTGAGTAATTTTTGGACCACGACTTTGTACTTGTTCTTGAGTAATATAATTTTGAAGTAACATTACCACCTCTGTCAGTAATCAAGTACACTCACTGCTTTCTGAACATTAGACACTCCAGCAAAGATACTACATAAGCATGCATAACCAGAGTGTGCTTGTCCTGTTCCTACTGAGAGCGCGCATATGCCTGGTTTAGTTGTGGTCCATGTGTGAGCTGAGATCCTTGAACATACATGGGACTTGTGACACCCAGGTGATACAAAGCGAGAGCTGCTCCACTTGATGTAAACACGGGTCAGCTGAAGGAGCAAACGCACAAATGCACACCACTAGGCACGCTGCAAATGGCACAGAAAGCACACAAATATAGGAAAAATCTAAATGTAAAAATATGTAGGTGAGGCACTCCCCTTTAATCTTGTAATATCATTATGAACATACTAAAGAAGGACACAGAGGAGTCATTATGTAAAATTAACTTTTTTGACTACATTATAATGTTTTTCCTTCATCAGAAACATGCCTGAAGAGGTTTTCTATGTCATCCATGCATGTTTTAGTAATCTTGCAAATTCTCCCAGGCCCTATTCAACCCTCCTTGTGGTTAGCTGTACGATTTTAGCCAAGGCTCAGCCCACAAGCCTACGTCACCCATGCTCCCGGACGGCCATTTTTCATAAATATACAGAAGTAGGTTGGAAAAAATACACTACAACTTCACAAACCTGATTCTATGTGCAGTAGTTTCATTAACGGGATGCATGCTGATTGTGTTGCAATAGCACTCTATAAGGGGAGTGACTTGGCATGGAGAGCAAAGGGAGGGGGCCCTCTGAGTATTAAAAACAAAAATGAAATGTATTAAACATGTTAATATGTTGTTTTTGACGATTATAGCATTTCAAAAAGATAAAAGGTAACATGGTGATCTAAATATGTCATGTGTTAGCAATTAATACCCCACAGAAGTGAAATACCCCCTCTTTAATCTTGTTATATCATTATGAACACACTAAAGAAGGAAACTTACAGAGAATGACAAAAGTTTTTTCCTGTTCCGGTCTAACCCAAAATTAATGAGGCAATAATATTAAAGGGCCTGTACCAGTTTTATTTTTAACCTCTATTTGAGCAAAATTTGTCTTAACTATAAGCAGCTCTTGGGGTGAAAATATGTCTGCTGTGTACTGTCTCTATCTAATTATAAAGTGTTTTATTATCCGAGAGCTGTTAGCATTACCATGACATGCTTTGCTCTGCTCATGACAGCTTTCTGTAAGGTCTCTGGGAGTTGTGAAAAGTGCTTATAAACTTATCATGGTAAATAATTAGGATGTTCAGAATGCATAAGGTAAGTGAGGAATAACTTTGGACCACTGCAAACTGTTTAAAATTAACAATTTTTAGGACCGTAAAAATCTGGTACAGCGCCTTTAAGCTCAAAGCAGTTAAACCGGATCAGGTTATTTCTGAATATTGAAACTGCAGTAGTGGCAGTTGTATCTCACAGCCCCCTCCCTCCCATCAGGTCTGGAGGACTACATGAGGAGGTACGGCCCGGGCATCCAGCGTGTCCTGTCCTCGTTCGGACCTATCCCAGACTTCACCGGGGACCAGGCCAAGGAGATTTTCAAGGTGAGCAGCCCCGCCCTGTCACTGTCATCTGGTTTCTAGTCTACTTATAATACACATACTGCTGCAGCCACTTTCACTCACTACGTTTACATGCACAGACAAATTAAACATCCAAATTAAACATCCAAATTAAAATTGTCTTTACCCCTAAACCTGTCAGACTGAACCAAAACGGGTGGCTACGAGATGTTCAGGTGCGTCTAGTAATTTAGCACTAAAACTTTGTAGCTACAAGTGCAAATAAATATGGCTATCATACATATAACCACACTTTTGGCAACATCTCTTATGTTGAGCATTTGATTTTCAGACATGGTACGAACTGCGTCACTCAAAAGCTATTTGCTCTCTGCATCACAAATACAATATTAAAGTTTCAAACTCAATTTTGATACTAAGGAATAGGCTTGATACTGATTTTGATACCAAAAAGATCATATTTTATTATCAATACTTGCTCAAATGAATATCTAGTTTCGATACTACTTTTGTATTGATTAGTATCTGATTTACGATACTTCTGACAACCCTTCTTGGTTATGAGTACAGGATAGGGTGTAGGAGTGTTTGTTCCTCAAACAGACAGTGAGAGTTAAAGAACAGGATCAATGAGCAGGATTCCTCTCTGGCTTATGTTTAACAGTATCACCACAGAATATCACCTTTGCAGCCTCACACAACAGCCACCAATCACAGTTAAACAGTCATCTCACAAGGTCCTTTGAGCTGGGAGCTAACGCCCAGAGGTGGTAGAGTAGCCAAAAATTGTAAGGGTAACGTCACTTCAGATTAATATTACTCAAGTAGAAGTACAAAGTAGTGGTCCAAGAAATTGCTCAAGTAAGAGTAACAAAGTATAGGAAAACTACTACTCAAGTAAGAGTAACTTAAAGAGTAATTGTCAGGATGTAACATCTGATTTATAATTAGGGCCTGAGCACAATTGCGCGAGGAGGGCGAGTCATCGACTTGTCTGAGAGCCCTATTGTATTTGTACAATTTTGCGGAAAATCACAAAAATCAAGCAGTAAACAATAATGTAGAGACAGTTAAGTGGTATCGAAAATTAGAGTCACTCATCATAATCTCGACATTTCCTCCAACAGTTTTCATGAAAAACACTTGGCCAAAAGACACAAAACCCATGTGCAATAAAAGGTTATCAATTAACTTTTAAATAAAATGTTGGGTGTGGTCATGGTCGTGATTTTTCAACAAAATGTCCATTTTTGGAAAAAATTTAAAAATTTTATCTATCGACAATAAACATTGTCGGATTTGAATGGACTCAATGAAGCACGCATGGACATTTCTGAGCTGGACGTAATGACATGCAAATTAAGGCTCTATCTTTTAAGATGGCTCTATAGTGCCCCCTTCAAATTGTATTTTAAAAAATTAATAAAAGACAATCTATTTGTCGTGGGCTTGTGAAAGAATTTACAGAGAGGCTCTCCATAATGGGGAGCAATATGACGAAGTCCCATCATTCTAACTTTTATTGTTTAGGCATAAAAAATGGAAGAAAAAAAAGATTATTATTAGGGCCCGAGCATGAATGTGCGATGAGGGCGAGTCAGCGACTCATCCGTCTCGCACTCATGTGAGAGCCCTATTGTATTTGTATTTGTATTGTATTTCGCCAAGTAAATTGCTCCTGAGAGAAAGAAAAAAATGCTCAAAAACTCTTGAAAATCGGCACAAAATAAGAGATTGGCTTAAATTTAAGTTACATGACGTCGCCAAAAATCTAGAAAATTTAAATGCATTACGAGCTAGTAGGAGGGCGGAGCCTATTTTTTCATTGTGTGCACATAAAACTTGGCAGGTACATAGACCATCTCGAGATAGACAAAAAAAGTATATTATGGCCCCACCCTAAACCACACAGGATGACAGCAATATTGGGTCTAACTTGAGACGCCCGAAATCTAGCACTTGTACTTTAACAAACTTGTCCTAGGGTTTTTATCCGACTGATGCCAAACTGGTGCAGTATCATCAGGGTATATCTGGGATCAAAAGTTGTTAAAAGAATTTGCATAAGTCCCAGGGTGTGGTCATAATGAGCTCTTAATTAAGCGGTCATTTTGAAAGCATAAAAATCCATGTAACTCTTGCAAAAATGGTCACATCTGGATGAACTCCATGTAGTGTTTGTGTGTTTTGATGATCTGGGCATAATGATGTGTGAATTAAACTTGTATCTTTAAAAGTGTCTCTCCAGCGCCCCCTGAAAAGTTAAAATGGGACAGAAGAAATTAGTTTGTCTTAGACAAATACAATTTGGTGCACAGACCCTTGATATAATTCTGAACAAAAATGCCAATGAAGACCATGCCCTATCTACATCCACATTTGCATGGCCACCCTCAAAAAAGTCATGGGGAAGTGAAAAAAAAGTTTGTCGTAATCGCCAACGTGAAGGCAGCAATTTTGAATCAAAATATGCAGATGGCCGAAATCTTGACCTCGTACTTTAACAAACTTGTCCTAGGGTTTTTATCCCACGGGCACCAAACTGAGGCATCAAAAGTTGTTAAAAGAATTTGTATAAGTCTCAGGGTGTGGTCATGACAAGCTCTTAGTGAAGCGGCCATTTTGAAAGTAAAAAATTCCTTGAAACTTTGCAAATTTTTTCAGATTCAAACTGCCCAATGTGGTGTTTGTGTATTTTAATGACCTGGACATAATGATATGCAACTTAGACTTCTATCTTTAAAAATAGCTCTCCAGCACCCACTGCACAGTTGTAATGGGGCAGAAAATTTTAGTTTGTTGTAGACTAATGATATTTGGTACGCATACCCTTTATGTAACCCTGAGCAAAAAAGTCTATGGGCCCATAGACTTGATGGCGCCATTTTGAATCTAATTATATAGATGTCCGAAATGTAGCACTCATACTTTAACAGACTTGTCCTAGGGTTTTTATCCAACGGACTCCAAACTGAGGCAGCATCATCAGGACATATCTGGGGTCAAAAGTTGTTAAAAGAATTTATATAAGTCTCAGGGTGTGGTCATAATGAGCTCTTAACGAAACAGCCATTTTGAAAGCATAAAAATTCCTGTAACTTTTGCAAACACCATTGGATTCAGACAAACCCAATGTGATGTCTGTGTATTTTGATGAGCAGGACAAAATGATGTGTGGATTAAAACTCTATCTTTAAAAATGGCTCTCAAGCGCCCCCCCCTGCAAAGTTACAATGGGCCGTAAACGTTTATCTCCAACATGACACTGGAAATATTGAATTACATGTCAAACTAAGGTTGATATGCAGCTCTCCCACTGTGGCGTGCCATTCCACAGTCGCAAGGGTTGCAAGGGCCCTTTATCACTGCTTGCAGTTTCAATTTTAAGTTGTAATTGGAAGGACAAAACATTAAATAATGCACTGAATAAGTCTGATATTTTTAAAGGACTGGCACAAAAATGAAACGCATATCATTTCATATTGTCAACATAAAGCTTTTGTTACCTGTAGACTTACTCACAGTGGGAAGAGTAACCAAAACTAACTAATACAAGAATCACATTTTAGAACATGTTTGTACATTGCTTCCATTCAAATTGCAATTTTCCATTTGATTATAATTAATCTTGCAGCCCTTCTGATTGGCTCCTTCTGACTGGCTGCTTCTGATTGGGTGCTGTGGTCTGATATGTCTCTTGTCCACAGGAAATGTGCGAGGTTATCCCCCCGGAGCAGCTCTCAGCCCGGACAGAGCGCAGAGACCAGCTGCTGTCCCACCTGGCCCAGATTAAGAAGGAACACTAGAATGCATTATTTTAACCATCTGACCCACCACACATCTCACCACTTTAACACTCTGACCCCTCACACATCTCACCCCTTTAACCTGACACACATCTCACCCCTTTAACCCGCTGACCCCTTGCATATCTCACCCTTTTAACCCTCTGACCTCTCACACATCTCACCCCTTTAACCCTCACCCATTTAATCCCACACACATCTCACCTCTTTATCTCCCTGACCCCTCACACATCTCATCCCTTTAACCTTCACCCATTTAACCCCACACACCTCACCTCTTTAACCCTCTGAGCCCTCACACGTCTCACATCTTTAAGCCTCTGAACCCTCACACATCTCACCCCTTTAACCCTCACCCGTTTAACCTCACACACATTTCACACGTTTAACCCTCTGACCACTCACACAACTCATCTTTTTACCCCCTGACCCCTCATACGTCTCACCCCTTTAACCCTCACCCATTAATCCCACACACATCTCACCTCTTTATCTCTCTGACCCCTCACACATTGCACCCATTTAACCTTCTGCACCCTATGAAATCTGTGATGACTGTTAAATGGGACATATTATATAAAATGGACGTATATGAAGTTTTAAGCCTGATTCATTAGTATTTGAGTAATCCTGCAGTGTCTTGCTTGAGTACTCTGAGCACCTGTTTTTGCCCATGGACACAAGCAAGTAGCAGATCCTCAAAGGTTAGATAGCTATGTAGACCCCCATGTAGACCTAGACTCTTCACACCTGTGCACGTCTGCTCACCGAGTTTGGACTTTTCAGAACTACCCACTGTGTAACTTTTCTGCCACTTCCTTGTCTCCATCGAGATACTATTGCTTTGCCTGGAATTATGCATTAATTCAATTACAGGTTTTTTTTTGTTTTTTGTTTTTTTTTATAGTTAAAAAAAGAATGAAGAATTAAAATAAGAAAGATGCCTTCTTACTGTGAGTCTATGTGAGAGTGTGACACTGGAGTGCAGATGTGATTCTCTCCTGATCAACTGTGAATTTAACCTTTTGTACACCTATCGCCCCAATAAACCTGAATTTTGAAGTGGTGTCTGGTGCTGTTTGTCGAGACTAACGCGCGTGTGGATGTGCAGGGATGGGGACAGACAACAGAGGACAGGGGACTGTGTCAAAAGTATTGAAAATCAGATACTAATCGATGCTAAAACTAGTATCTAAACTAGATACTCATTTGAGCAGGTATCTATACTAAAAAAGTTCACATTCGTAGGACAGAAATTAACCTTTCCTGAATAGCTTTAGAATGACCTTGAGCTGTATCAGAACAAGTTTTTATTATACGTACATGTACCACTATGAAGCTCACCTGGCCGACACACATGATATATGGCCATATGGTAATATAAAAGAAAGCACTGCCATTTAATGTTGAAAATCACATTCTATTGTATAGTGTTTTTTATTACCATGGTATGAGAATCGGTATTGAGTATCGAATTTATTCCTTAGTATCAAAATCAAGTTTGACATTTTAGTATGGTGACTACACTACAATTGCTTTTTACTCTCTCCTCTCTCTTTTTCCCACTTTCTGTCCCATCTGTCTCCCTCCCTCTCTGTCCTCTCTTTTCTCTCCTCACTATCCTCCAGTGTCTCCCCTCCTGTCTTGTCTTTTGTCTTATCTCTTTCTGCTTTCTCTTATGTTCGCTCTGTTCTCTCTCTCTCCCTCTCTCTCTCTCTCTCTCCATCTTTGTCCTTTCTCCCTATTCTCTCTCTCTATCCTCTCTCTCGCTTTCTGTCTCTCTTGCTGTCTCTCTCTTCACCTTTGTCGTCTCCTCTCTCCCTATTCCTCCTTTTCCTCTCTCCCTTCAAATCTCTCTCTCTCTTCCATGTTCTCTCTCTCTCTGCTATTATTTCTCCTCTGTCTCATCCCCTCTCTTCTCCTCTATCCCCTGTCTTTCTCTGTCCTCTTCTCCTTTCCCCTCTGTCTCTTAACCCTGGGAAGGTGTTCAGGGGTGAGGAAATTCTGGGGGTCACAAACACAGTACTTTTCTAACAGCATACTTTTACCGCTACTTGAGTAATATTTTTTATTGAAGTAACAGTACTCTTACTTGAGTAAAAGTTGTGTTTATTGTGAGTAAGTCAGCAAGTGACAAAAGCTTTATGTTCACAATATGAAATGATTTGAACATTTGTGTTTCAATATTCTGCTACTCTACCCACCTCAGTCTAAAGCCCAGGTCTGAACATCGGAACCTGAGACTTGTGCGGTGTCGGCCCGGTGTCTTTGTCGATACGATGTGAAACGGCACGAGCCCACGCTTACGGTTCCTGACTCACTGACGCTGTTTGACGCCTCTGTGCTAATCACCCACGGGCGTCTCTCCCAGCGCCTCCTCCGCCCTCCCCTCACCGCCCGCTGTCCCTCCGCCCTGCCTCTGCTCCCTGGCCCCGGGGGAGGATGGGGGAGGATGCAGGCGCCTGTGGGCAGAGCCGTGGGCAGAGCCGTGGGCAGGACATGGAACCTGGCCCACCTCAGGTGCTCCTCAGAAGGCTAGAGGCAGGACGAAGTGCGCAGTGGCCCCGAGAGAATTTCTGAAGTGGCTGCTGTGATTTAAAACGCCTCCGCCCGCGCGCGCATGGCAAAGCTGTAATTCCCGGACGCGTTTCTCAGGTGAGAGCTACAGGTATGCCACTGCTCTGACACTTTGTGATGGGAATATGTTTCTTTACCGGTGTTTATCACTTTGACCACATATTTAGTCTTGGGTCTACTTCCACATAATTCGATAGAGCAGCAGGTCTGAGCGCGTCTCCTCTGGGCACGGAGCTCCCCGGTGCGTCCTGTTCTGTCACACTGATTCTCGCTGTGTTACGCTTACATTCAAAACGTGGATTCTATTTTATAATTTCTATTTCTAATACATCGGGCCTAAGTTTCTCTTTAGTCACTTGGGTCAGTTGGGTTTTATACACATATACGCATTTCTAGGACCAGAGGTAGGTAGAGTACCCAAAAATTGTACTCAAGTAAGAGTAATTTTACTTCAAAATAATATTTTTGAAGGGCTAGAAGTAGAAAGTAGTGGTCCAAGAAGTACCTAAGAGGAAAAAAGTATTTTTTGAAAACTACTACTCAAGTAAGAGTAACTTATAACTGAAGGGATGTAATATCTGCTTTAAAATGTGAAGTTATGTATGCTAATTGGAACGACAAAACTATAAAAAATAATGCACTAAATCTAAGAGACAGCATGGCGTTCTGTCTAGCACAGTGGTTCTTAACCTTGTTGGAGGTACTGAACCCCAGTTTCATATGCACATTCACCGAACCCTTCGGTGATGGCCAAGCGGGGCGTGTCATCACGAATCATCTGAGTCGGTTGCGTGTCTTGACCTCTGCCGAACCCCTGAGACTGACTCACCAAACCCCTGTTTGGTTCGATCGAACCCAGGTTAAGAACCAGTGGTCTAGCAGGCTCGGGGAGTGATTACTTCTCTACCTCTGACAACTCGGTTTCAGAAAGGGTGAGCTTAACCCGCAGACAGCCTACCCACAGTTTCACGCCCGGAACCTTTCACCTATTTGCGTCTTTACCTCTGTGCAGTACCCGGTGCTCGGTGCCAACGCACCGAGGGCCAACGCACCGAGACAATGGATCAGCAGGGGTTGTAGCAGGGCTGCTCCAGGAGGAAAACATGGGCCAACACGAAATCGGCCTAATTTTGATTTACAGTAATTATCCAAATGTAACATCCATTGTAGGCTGTGCGTGTCCAGCTCACTTTTACGTACGGGGAATAGATTACTGTGTGACAGTGGCAGCAGAAGACAGATTGCTGGTTACAGATAGGTACAGATACAGAGGCTGCTTAAGTAGGTGCTATTAAACGTATAATTTATTTACTAAAGGTGTATGCTTTTGTCAACAACAGATGAGAGCTGCTTCATGCTGTGTGCACAACTGTATACTATGGTTACTTACCTCAATCTGTGCGTAGAGAGTCATCCTTCTCCCATAGCTCCGAGTTGAGCCACGGACTTGGATGTGGAGGACCACAGGTAGCTTACAGCTCTGACACGGTCAGTTCCGTCATCGGCTCATCTTATCATTGGTGATGAGCCCTTTCCATTTAGGCACGAGCAGTATTTCTACTCAGAGAGACACTACTACTACTACTACTATTACTACTACTACGGGTTGGAAAAGTCATGCCAACATCAGTAGCATAGCCTATAAACATGCAAAAGTGGATAGATCCTCCATTGATGTCATAGTTCCTCATTTTACATATCACATCATTTCCTGATCATTTCCTAATAATTTTGTATAATTTTTATCATGAAACTATCATGTAGTTTCGAGATAAGCACCATGTAATTTTGTGATATTATCACGTAATTTCATGATAGTAACAGGTTAAAACTTGATACTGCTGATTTTTTATTTAAGTGCAGATTTGGCAGTTCTATGCTGCCATACTAAAAGGTCTTTCCGTGTGTGTTTTTGGGTCTGTATGGTCCAGCTAACTATTGCACTTATTAAAGCAGCAGCACTGCAGTAGCAGCTCACACGTGGCAAAACATAAATAGTACGAACCTCGTAAGGATGGACATTTCTTGGCTAAACCATCATCAATAACATGGCTTGGGATGTCATGATGATGAGCTTAAACTCTTCATGTTCATGCCCCCCATCCTAACTGGCACGCGCTAAGGTGGCCCCAAGAGAACCGTTCCGGTGAAAAAGATCCTAAAGATGTAATGAACTGTTTACTGATGTATTTTTGCATATATATAATATATACATTGTTGTGTGTTGCAGTGGGAGCTGCTGTGCCATCATCATGAGCTGGGGGGCACTATACGCACAGTTGGGCGGTGTAAACAAACACTCCACAAGCCTGGGGAAGATCTGGCTCTCGGTGCTGTTCATCTTCAGGATCACCATCCTAGTGCTGGCGGCAGAGAGCGTGTGGGGAGATGAGCAGTCCGACTTCACCTGTAACACACAGCAGCCCGGCTGTAAGAACGTATGCTATGACCACTTCTTTCCCGTGTCACACATCCGCATGTGGTGCCTTCAACTGATCTTTGTGTCCACGCCCGCACTGCTCGTGGCCATGCACGTGGCCTACAGAAAGCGCGGAGACAAGAGGAGCATGTTGGCCTCCAACGGGACGGAAAAGATGTCTGACACGGAGCTGGAGACACTGAAGAAGAGGAGGCTACCCATCACTGGCACTCTGTGGTGGACCTACACCTGCAGCCTGTTCTTTAGGCTCATCTTTGAGGGGGGCTTCATGTACGCCCTCTACTTTGTCTACGACGGCTTTCAGATGCCCCGCTTGGTCAAGTGTGAGCAGTGGCCCTGTCCCAACAAAGTGGACTGTTTCATC
This sequence comes from Periophthalmodon schlosseri, assembly GCA_000787095.1. NCBI lineage: Eukaryota > Metazoa > Chordata > Actinopteri > Gobiiformes > Gobiidae > Periophthalmodon > Periophthalmodon schlosseri. The sequence continues at coordinate 28,100 of KN485017.1, forward strand.
TCTCGCCCCACGGAGAAGACAGTTTTCACCATCTTCATGGTGTCCTCCTCTGCTATCTGCATGGTCCTTAACGTGGCCGAGCTGTGCTACCTGATCGTCAAAGCTTTGCTCAGGTGCTCTACCAGGAACAGCCGGAGGAACCAGTCTCGCTACAGCCCTCAGGACACCCTGGTCCGGGACACCACACTGCTGCAGAACCAGAAGAATGAGATGCTTCTGTCCTCCTCTGTGGACTCCACCAACAAGACAGTGTGCTGAAAGCTGAAAGCTGAGGAGCTGAGAGCTGACAGCTGACAGTTGACAGCTGAGAGCAGAGGAGGAGAGGAGCAGAGGAGCAGAGGAGCAGAGGAGCAGAGGAGCTGAGAGCTGAGAAAAAGCTGGGGAGGAGCTGCAGAGATGAGTAAGAGGGGCGCAGAGACCTGAACAGTAGAGGAGCAGAGTGGTAGATGGGTAGAGTAGCAGAGGAGGAAAGGAGATGAGGAGCTGAGAAGCAAAGGAGAAGAGGAGTAGATCCCAGACATCTCCACTGTGGACCAACAGAACCTGTACATTGTCCACACAAGGTCCATTATTATAACATGATGTTATTCATTACACTCCTCAGAATGTCTCCTCTCTTCCTCTCCCCCTCTCCTCCTCTGTTCCTCTGCTCCTCTGCACCTCTCCTCCTCTGCTCCTCTCCTCCTTTCCCCCTCTCAAACAGCCCATTCAAAAGTATATTTGTTCAGTGAGCACAGTTGACTTTAGCGGTGTGTTAGTGTTTCACACAGTATGTACAGTACGTACTCAGGCTGTGCTGATGAGAGGTGGCTGCTCTTTAGTCCCACAGTGGTGCACAGCAGTCCTCCTCTGTCCCTCTCCTTCTCTCCTTCTCTCCTCCTCTCCTTCTCTCCTTCTCTCCTTTACATACTGAGGCTGTTCTGATGAGCGTAAGGATGCTCCTCCTCTGTCCTACACATGCTCCTGCCTTTTTATATATAAATGTACCTTTGCTGACTCCTAGTGCCCAGATGGTGTAAATGTTTTTGGGCCTGACCTCCATCTCAGAGGCACTGCACTGGTGCCTGCACCTTCACTTGCTCTAGATAGCTTTATGTTGTTTCTTTCTTAATTAAAGGCACTGTACCTGGTTTTGGTGTCTTTAAACTGTGAAAAACAGAACTAGGTCATTTTAAAGAACACCTAGTGTGCTTGCGTCTGCTATATATAATCTATGACACCCGTGGTTTATTATGTTATAATTTGCACATTTTAAATCACTATATTCATCCAAAACGACTGCTGACTTCTGCATTATAAAACGCCCAGTGGGAGCAGACATCACCATAAACATCATCACAACAAAGAGCTGTGTAGCAGACCCTCCAGTCAGACCCTTCGATGGATAGCTGCAGATCACACTAGTGAGTAGCAGATTCTTTTTCATTTGTACCAAAATGACTAAGTGACGCTGCCAAATCCTATGTGTATCACGATTAAGAAAATAAAATTAAAAGATTGATCGGCAAAAAACGATTAAAGATTCCTCAAACATGCACGAATTACTCCAAATAGAAAAATTAAAAATTGATCGGCAAAAAACGATTAAAGATTCCTCAAACATGCACGAATTACTCCAAATAGAACTTTGAGAGGGGAAATGAGAAGGGGAAACAATTATAACATGGTTAAAAACTCTGAAAAGTCGATTTTGCATGATGGGTCTTCTTTAAACCGTTTGCAGTGGTTACCTTACCTTTACCTTACCTTATGCAGAATGCATAAGTGAGGATTCTAATTATTCACCATTATGAGGCTATAAGTGCTTTTCACTGTAATGCTCACAGCCATTAGCATGCTAATTCACACTTTCACACCTTTAAAATAAAAGGCTTTCTAATTAAATTCGACAGTACGCAGTGGACATATTTAGACCTCAAGAGCTGCTTATACAATATATCCATAAATTTTTGCTCAAGTACATGTGAAAAATCAGGTACAGGGCCTTTAAAGCTAAATGATCTGTGTGGTGTGAAATACTATGATAGTATATATATACTAATATAGTTTAAGTTGTCAGAAGCTTCAAAACCAGACCAAGACCTTATTTACTCTCATGTACCTTTTCTGCATTGCCACTTGAATTGTTTTTTTCTTTTCAACATTCCTCTAATGCAGAATACATCCGTGTCTTATATAAAAATTGCTTAATGGTCCTATATTGCACAAAATTGACTCTTGTGAGCTTTAAGTCATGTTATAATGTTGTTTCCTCCTCCTCCTATAATGTTGTTTCATTCACACATTTCAGTAATCCTGCATTATTAGTAAATCTCCAAAGATCAAAATGCCCTGAACCCCCTTGTAATCTCATCTAGTGGTAGTTTTCAAGTTAATAGCTACCTTTTACCCTTAGTTCAGTAGAGATTAGTAATTCTAAATCTGAAATCATCCAAATGACTCTGGTGAAGGTGTATGGAATTTAAAAACACAGTGGAGCACTTGTATTACCACTTAATGGCATCACAAGGTGGAGTGTTTTCTGTTTAAGAACTCAGCCTAAATATGCAGGGTTTGTGCGTTAAACATGTGTGAATGAAATAAAACACAACTCCAGGTCTGTTTTTGATGAAACAACATTATAACATAGATTACAAAATAGCGTAATATGGGCCTTTTAACTGAAAATGTACATTTTAAGTAGGTTTAACATAGACTAACCATAAAATGATACATTCAGTTAGTTTTTAGTGTGTGTAGTGTTGTGTTGATTTGGTTTTCTTAGTGTGAATTTTGCAGTGTCTGAATCTGTTGAAAGTCCTAAACCTTATTTTTATGTGAAAGCTCCATTTGATGTGCAGTTTAATGGAGGTCATATCTTCTCCCCTATGACCCATATTGTCAGAGCATATGACACAGTGCTTTTTGTATACATTTTTTTCCTCCAAAATGTGTTTATTTAACTTATACAGAAATTATATAAAATTTACATTACATCACAAATAGTAAGAAAGTAAAAAGGTATTCTGCACAATCTCCTATTGTAACAAAATGACACACACACACACAAATAGAACACTTTTTGTATACATTTACTTGAGTATTTACCAACATTTACTTCTACTTGAGTATTGTTTAGTTTGAAGTAACAGTACTCTTACTTGAGTAAAAGTTGTGGTTGCTCTTCCCACTGTAAGTAAGTCTACAAGTGACAAAAGCTTTATGTTGACAATACGAAATGATTTGAACATTTGTGTTTCTTCCACCTCATCCTCATATATGATTTTTTTTTTTTTTTTTTAATAATTGTTATGTCTATTCTTTGGTAATCCAGAATCTGTGCATGATTTCATGTTTTGTCTGCCTGATTACATGAACTCTTACATCACAAATCGCAGTTTAAATACATTTTACATCCAAACTTTTACTCAGTAGTCAAGTAGTAGTTTCTTCTAATACAAGTTTTTCTTTACAACTTTATCTTGAATAATTATTTGAGTCACTACTTTGTATTTCTACTTGTGTAATAATTCTTTAAGGTGATGTTACTTTTACTTGAAATGTGGACTGCTAGGGTTGTCAAAAGTATTGAAAATCAGATACTAAGCGATGCCAAAACTAGTATCGAAACTAGATACTAATTTGAGCAGGTATCGATACTAAAAAAGTCACATTCACAGGACAGAAATGAACCTTTTCTGAATAGCTTTAGAATGATCTTGAGCTGTATCAAAATAAGTATAAGACACATAGACTAGTATACGCCCATGGACCACTATGGAACGTACCTGGACCACTGAGGGATTACACAGATATAAGGCCACATGGTAATATCAAAGAAAGTATTAGGATTTAATGTTGAAAATCACATTCTGTTGTCTAAAGTAGTACTTGTAGTACTCAGCGAATGCAGGTGCCAGAATAAACTGGAGTGAGGCTGGAAATAAGTTTAGCAAATTTATTTAACAATTACAATTACTTTTAAAACACTTAATAGGTAATAGACAATTTAGTAAATGTAGATAAAATGTCCAGTGCTATTCAAAACATCAGAATGCACACAAATTAATATTACCAAAATGCAAAACACAGCAAATCAATATAAAACGTTTCAGAATAGTGTGGCACTTCACTACACTCTGACATATTGCACCATTGCCTGGATTTTACTAAAACCATATAAAGTGCCCAAGTGCGAGAGTTAAATGTTAGGAACCATGTACATTTATTAATACAATGAAACATAGTAGTGGGATAAAAAAAAAAAAACTGTGACAAGTATAAAATCAGATCAAGTTCCTATAAAACATACACCTCATTAGTATAAACTCATACCAGTTGGATATAATCAAATAGATTAACAATACTTTCATTTTAGTAATGTAAATATAATGAAAATGTTGTTTACACAAGCTCTGTTTGGTGTCTGCACTGCAAGAGGCATGTTGCGCTTTCCAGGCCCGGCACAGCCTATAAGTGGACTAAGCAGCTGCTGAGGGCCTCGAGGCCAACAGCGGGCCCCCAAGAGCACAGACATTTATATTGAAAATAATGATTGGAATTTTTTTTTTTTTTTTTTGGAAACTAAAGTGCTCAGGTATTTAAACTAGTCTAAAAATCCCCCTAAAATGATTAGATGTATTATTTTCAGAAGCTAAATATGTGCTGACTACATTTGTTATTGAGTCGGGCACTGGTGTGGACAGTTACGTGTTTACACCGGTGCGGTCTTAAGGCCCCCCTTCCCTTGAGGTGCGCTCTGGGTGTGCTGAGGCAGCAGTTGTTCAGTTGTTTGAGTGGGTGTTTTACAAGTTAAACTTAACTTCACTAACTTTTAATCTTTTAGTCTATCTAAAGTACGACACAATGCATGAAGAGCCCCAGAGGAAGATCATTTTGGGGGAAAGAAGGGCTTTTCAGAGAGGACTTGAAATATGTCATGACTGTACACCATTGGACATGCAGGATAAAATTATAATTATGTATACAGGATATATATCAGAGCGACACAAGAACAGAAGGTGAATCCATTTATAACACTGGCTGTTTTTAGTTGTTGATCCTTTTGTGATCTACACCGTGAGATGATGTGAGTGTAGGCTAAAGCAGGTTACTGCTTCTCTTGTCAGATTAACAACGCTGATTATAGCAGAAACCTCTCTTTGTCACATCTGTATATGAATATGAATATGCGCAATTAAGTAAAATCTCTGCTAATTTTGTATGCAAATATATGGCGCCTAACTCAACTTTGCATCCAAAGCCTGACAATAAACATTAAAATAACATGGTCCTAAAATCAAACGAGTTTTTTTGTCGTCTATTCTGTGAAGTTACCAGATTTTGTGCATTATTTAATGTTCAGTCCTTCCAATTACACCAACTTCAAATTATTTGATGATTAGAAATCTGATGTTATGTCCAGACTGTTTATCTTATGTGACTCTAATTTGGATCATTACTTTGTTCTTCTTGAGTAAAATGATTTTGAAGTCAGTGTACTCTTGCTTAAGTACATCTTTTGGCTACTCTATCCAATTCAGCATTTTATGACATAAAAAACTGATGAATGTAAGCCCACTGTAACCAACTGGAACACATTAAAATGTACTAGAAATCAAGAAAAAATGTCTAGAATAAAAACATTTCTCTGGGGGAGGGCTCCCAGACCTCCCTTCCTTACATGTTTTTATACTGTTATATTTGTGGCTATTGCTTGCTATTCAGATGACCAAAGCGCTGTCTTAATTTTCGTAAATATGAATACATGGCACTGAAGTGGTGAGAGTCCCAACAGCAAATTTTGCTTAGGTCCCCCTGAAGGCTAAGACCTGCCCTAGTGCTTTCGACTGAATAGCAAGGCGTGAAAGGGAGCCTATGGACAGTCACGCCTACTCCTGCTACAATTTATCCCGTTACATTATTATTGTGGTATCAGAATCAGTATTGAGTGTCTATTCCTTACTATTGAAACTGGGTTTGAAATTTTAGCATCGTGACAACACTATAGACTGCTCTTTACTTGTGATGATAATAGTGATTTCCTATCTGTTGTAATCCTCTGTACAATAATGTGCAAAATGCAGAGACACTGGTTGGGCTTGTATTTGTGATGTCACCAGAGCTACTCCAGTATTCCACTGCCTATGATGTATGTATGTGTGTATATGTGTGTATGCGTATATGTGTATGTGTGTGTGTGTGTATCCGTGTATGTATGCATGTATATGTATGTATGTATGTATGTATGTGTGTATCTATGTGTGTATCTATGTGTGTACCGTTGAAACCAGAAGTTTACATACACTACATAAAAAGACACATACAATTTTTTTTCTCACTGTCAGACTGAACTTTTCCTGTTTTAGGTCAATTAGGATTACCAAAATTATTTCTATTTGCTAAATGCCAGAATAATGAGAGAAGGATTTTTAAGACAATTTTTCATGACTTTCTTAAAAGTCAGATGTTTACATACATTTCATTAGTATTTGCTACCATTGCCTGTGAACTGTATGTCTTGGGTGAAACGTTTTGGATATCCTTCCACATGCTTTTCACAATAGTTGGCAGGAATTTTAGCCCATTCCTCCTGACAGAACTGGTGTAACTGAGCCAAGTTTGTAGGCCGCCTTGCTCACACATGCCTTTTCAGGTCTGCCCATAAATTTTCAATTAGGATTGAGATCAGGGCTTTGTGATGGCCACTCACAAAACATTGACTTTGTTATCCTTAAGCCACTTTGTATATGTATGTGTGTGTGTATCTATGTGTGTATGTATCTATATATGTATGTACAGTTGAGACCAGAACTTAACATACACTATATAAAAAGACACATAACCTTTTTTTCTCACTGTCTGACATGAAATTAGACTAAACTTTTCCAGTTTTAGGTCAATTAGAATTACCAAAATTAATTCTATTTGCTAAATTCCAGAATAACAAGAGAAGGATTTTTTAAGACAATTTTTCATTACTTTCAGAACTACTATTACTACTATGCATTTAAACAATTTGGCAAAACCCAGATGATGATGTCATGTCTTTGGAAGCTTCTGATAGTTCTGGGGTTTATTGACAACATTTTGGTTAATAAGAGACACACCTGTAGATGTATTTGAAGGCACATCGGAAACACACTGTTTCTTTGTGTAACATCATGGGAAAGTCAAAAGAAATCAACAAAAGATATCAGGAAGAGAACTGGGGACTTGCACAAGTCCCCAGTTCTGTGGGGTTCTGTGTCCCAGAGATGAATGTGCTTTGGTCCAAAATGTGTATATCACCCCAAGAACAAAAGCAAAAGACCTTGGTACTGGCTGAAGCTGATAAGAGTGTGTTATTATCCACCTGGCCACTTTGCCAGGAAGAAGCCATTACTCCAAAAGAAACAAAAATGGCATATTACAGTTTGCATATGCACACAGGGACAAAGACCTTCATTTTTGGAGACATGTCCTGTGGTCGAACGAAACTAAAACTGAACTGTTTGGACATAATGAGCATCACTACGTTTGGAAAAAAAGGGGAAACTTACAGGCCTGGGAACACCATCCCAACTCTGAAATATGGGGGTTGCAACATCGTGTTGTGGGGTTGTTTTACTGCAGGAGGGGCTGGTGCACTTCACAAAACAGATGGCATCATGAGAAAAGAACATTATGTGGAAATACTGAAGCAACATCTCAAGATATCAGCCAGGAAGTTAAAGCTTGGGCACAAATGGGTCTTCCAAATGGACAATGACTCGAAGCATACTGCCAAACTGGTTACAAAGTGGCTTAAGGATAACAAAGTAAATGTTTTGGAGTGGCCATCACAAAGCCCTGATCTCAATCCTATTGAAAATTTATGGGCAGACCTGAAAAGGCATGTGCGAGCAAGGCCTACAAACTTGGCTCATTTACATCAATTCTGTCAGGAGGAATGGGCCAAAATTCCTGCCAACTATTGTGAAAAGCTTGTGGAAGATATCCAAAATGTTTGACCCAAATCAAACAGTTTAAAGGCAATGGTACCAAATACTAATGACATGTATGTAAACTTCTGACTTTGAAGAAAGTAATGAAAAATCTAGTCTAAAAAAATCCATCTCTCATTATTCTGACATTTACTAAATAGAAATAATTTTGGTAATCTTAATTGACCTAAAACAGGAAAAGTTTAGCCTGATTTCTTGTCAGACAGTGAGAAAAAAGGGTATGTGTCTTTTTATATAGTGTATGTTAAGTTCTGGTCTCAACTGTACATACATATATAGATACATACACACATAGATACACACACACATACATATACAAAGTGGCTTAAGGATAACAAAGTCAATGTTTTGTGAGTGGCCATCACAAAGCCCTGATCTCAATCCTAATTGAAAATTTATGGGCAGACCTGAAAAGGCGTGTATCTCTGTGTATGAACTTTTTGAAGTTATTTGAATGATGAGGCCATGGTCTATAGGCTAAGCTAGGCTCTTTTTGTGCTTATGAAATATTATACAAACCTTGTAGCCTGTATTTGACTACACAAACATACACACGTGTACATGCATGCACACACACACTCCTCCATGGGGCTGTGCGTGGTGTTTCCATTGTGTTCTGTGTGTCACGCTGGAGCCTGGACAGATCCGGTTGGAGTGGAGCCTTATTTTAGCACTGCACTAATCTAGATCTTAACAAGAGGTCGTCCTCCCACTCAGCTGTCCTCCTGTCCCTCTGTCTCCCTGTCCTCCTGTCCCTCTGTCCTCTTGTCCCTCTGTCCCTCAGTCCTTCTGTCCCTCTGTCCCCCTGTCCCTCTGTCCTTCTGTCTCTCTGTCCCCCTGTCTTCCTGTCCCTTTGTCCTCTGGCCCTCTGTCCCTGCTCTGTCCCTCATTACCTGGTCCCTGCTCTGATATAGCAAGGCTACACGAAAATAAGCCTGTTTCATTAATTGATCCTCTTTACAATTGTCTTATTTGTTCATGTAGTCTCCTGGCAGTAGCCTACTTAATGTCAGGATTTAGTGTCATTAGTTTAACATTGTTAGTTAATGATAAAAAACTCACACAGACCTAGACATAGAATCACAATGATCATACTCCGCCCCCATGGCTCTGTGTGGAGGGTCATGCACGCTCTCAGCACTCTGCTGTGTCCCTGACACGCCACTCGGTGTCCGGACATGGCTCCGTGTCTCCAGGACCTGGGACCCATCCTTTCACAGCAGCTGAGCCTGAGCCCGGCATCGCGCACCAGGACTGTTCATGGACACGCACCAGGACAGCTCTTTGTGAGGAGATGACCGTCTGTGGAACTGGACTTTTACGATATAGAGGTAAGTTTCTCTCTCTCACAATCACTCTCTCTCTCTCTCTCTCTCTCTCTCTCTCTCTCACACACACTCACACACACACACACACACACACATATACTCTTTCTCTCTCTCTCTCACACACACACACGCACACATTCCTTTGACAGAGCTGTTATGATGGAGACAAAGCGTGCGCTGCTCTGGCAGAGTCCACTTTGTGCTCCATATGACAGTCTGACATATGTAATTTGTATTTCATAAATGTGAAGAAACATCAACATCATTAGGACATGCTTGGTTTTTTTTTTTCTGTGTCTCCTGACTCTGCCAGGATGGTGTTTGACTGTGTTTGACTGTGCCAGGATGGTGTTTGAATGAGACAGTGGACATATGGTGGACACATTTCTGTATGTAGGCCTATATTTTCAGAATATTTTGTAGCCTATCCTCCATTTAAAGGGAGCGGTGCACTTATAGAGGGATGTAGAGGGATACACACTGGATTTTGACGCTCACAGCTGTTCACCGGCTCTTGTCTATTTGTGATAGAGTGAATCCTCTGGTCTAAGTTTTCTGCTGCTGTGACAAGTGAGCCTGAAACGAGACCACTACTTTGTACTTCTACTTGAGTACTATTATTTTGAAGTAACAGTACATCTACTCACCCCACCTGTAAATGTGTCTGTATTTCAAGAGTGTGGTCCATGGAGCGCCCCTTCTTTTCAGAGTGTGAAGCTAAAGAAAAAGGTACAGTACTGGGCAGAGGGGCAGGAGGGGAGAAGGCAGAGGGGCAAGAGGGCAGAGAGAGCAGAGGGAGCAGTGGGGCAGAGGGAGCAGAGAGAGCAGAGGGGCAGGAGGGCAGAGGGAGCAGAGGGAGCAGAGGGGCAGAGGGAGCAGAGGGGCAGGAGGGCAGGAGGGCAGAGGGAGCAGAGAACAGAGCAGAGGGCAGAGCAGAGGGGCAGAGAGCAGAAGGAGCAGAGAGGACAGAGGAAGCAGAGGGAGCAGAGGAAGCAGAGGGTGAGGAGAGAGGGAGCAAAGGGCAGCGGGGCAGGAGGGCAGAGGGAGAATGGGCGGAGCAGAGGGCAGAGGGAGCGTAGGAAGCAGAGGGGCAGAAGGAGCAGAGGGAGCAGAGAGCAGAGGGGCAGATGGAGCAGAGGGAGAATGGGCGGAGCAGAGGGCAGAGGGAGCGTAGGAAGCAGAGGGGCAGAAGGAGCAGAGGGAGCAGAGAGCAGAGGGGCAGATGGAGCAGAGGGAGAATGGGCGGAGCAGAGGGCAGAGGGAGCGTAGGAAGCAGAGGGGCAGAAGGAGCAGAGGGAGCAGAGAGCAGAGGGGCAGATGGAGCAGAGGGAGAATGGGCGGAGCACAGGGCAGAGGGAGCATAGGAAGCAGAGGGGCAGATGGAGCAGAGAGCAGATCCGCAGAGGGAGCAGAGGGGCAGAGGGAGCAGAGGGAGCAGAGGGAGCAGAGGGTGAGGAGACAGGGAGCAAAGGGCAGCGGGGCAGGAGGGCAGAGGGAGAATGGGCGGAGCAGAGGGGCAGAGAGCAGAAGGAGCAGAGAGGACAGAGGAAGCAGAGGGAGCAGAGGAAGCAGAGGGTGAGGAGAGAGGGAGCAAAGGGCAGCGGGGCAGGAGGGCAGAGGGAGAATGGGCGGAGCAGAGGGAAGAGGGAGCATCGGAAGCAGACGGGCAGAAGGAGTAGAGGGAGCAGAGAGCAGAGGGGCAGATGGAGCAGAGGGAGAATGGGCGGAGCAGAGGGCAGAGGGAGCGTAGGAAGCAGAGGGGCAGAAGGAGCAGAGGGAGCAGAGAGCAGAGGGGCAGATGGAGCAGAGGGAGAATGGGCGGAGCAGAGGGCAGAGGGAGCATAGGAAGCAGAGGGGCAGAAGGAGCAGAGGAGCAGATCCGCAGAGGGAGCAGATCCGCAGAGGGAGCAGAGGGGCAGAGGGAGCAGATGGGCAGAGGCAGCAGAGGGCAGGGGAGCAGAAAGGCAGAGGGAGCAGAGGGCAGGGGAATAGAAGGGCAGAGGGAACAGAAGGAGCAGAGGACAGGGGAGGGAGCAAAGAATAGAGGGAGCAGAGTGTACCCTAACAGAGAAACAATGGAAAAGAAAAAACACATTACTTTTAGGAATTATGAATTTCTGATTTGATCATAAAATACCTAAGAACTAATGTTGCTAGGTTGTGCTGCTCTGCTCAACACTATTCTGACCTGATGTTCTGACCTGTTCCCTGTGCCCTCAGCCTGAGTTCCCTCCCTTCTCAAGGCATGGGCGACTGGAGCTTCCTGGGCCGGCTGCTGGAAAATGCCCAGGAGCACTCCACGGTCATCGGGAAGGTGTGGCTCACCGTGCTCTTCATTTTCCGCATCCTGGTGCTGGGGGCGGCAGCCGAGGACGTGTGGGGAGACGAGCAGTCTGACTTCACCTGTAACACCCAGCAACCCGGCTGTGAGAATGTGTGCTACGACCAGGCCTTCCCCATCTCCCACCTGCGCTTCTGGGTGCTGCAGATTGTCTTCGTGTCCACGCCCACCCTCATCTACCTGGGCCACGTGCTGCACCTGGTTCGGCTGGAGGAGAAGCGACGGGAGCGGGGGGAGCACATGCACAAGGCCACCAGGTGCACAGAGGAGGCGGAGGGGCTGTTCACCAATCACGAAGACACTGGAGGCAGAAACAAAAATCCACCAATCAGGGATGAGCATGGTACAATCCGTCTGCGGGGGGCCCTACTGCGCACATATGTGTTCAATATCTTCTTTAAAACTATATTTGAGGTGGGCTTCCTTTTGGGACAGTACTTCCTGTATGGCTTCAGGCTGAAGCCTCTGTACAAGTGTGCCCGCTGGCCCTGCCCCAACACAGTGGACTGCTTCATCTCCAGGCCCACGGAAAAGACCATCTTCATTGTCTTCATGCTGGTGGTGGCCTGTGTGTCTCTGATGCTCAACCTGCTGGAGATCTATCACCTGGGCTGGAAGAAGCTGAAGCAGGGGATGACCAGTGCCTCAGCTCCAGATCAGGAGTCCTCACACAGTGTTGGGGTGGAGGTCTCCAGAACTCCCCTTCAAAACCTAAACTTTCCCCCAAACTACGCAGCGGTGACAGGCAACAGTGCGGGCTTCCTGCCCCCCCTGGTGGAGCAGCCACCCCCATCCACACACTTCTACATCAGCAACAACAACAACCACACTTTGGCCACTCAGCAGAACTGGGCCAACCTGGCCACAGAACAGCAGACCAGGGACCTGCAGAGCCACTGGCCCCCCTCCTCCTGCAGTGTGGGGGTCCCTCCTCCTGGGGGCGTAGTGAGGCCAGAGGACAGGAAGAGCACAGATGCGCGCTGCCTGAGTCGGGCCAGCGGGGGCAGCAGTGGGAGAGCACGTCCAGACGACCTGGCTGTCTGAATGCTCCCCCCGCAGGCCAGGACAGGCAGGGAAAGCCTCCCCCCCCTTAGGGGAA
>KN485018.1:0-30477 GCA_000787095.1 Periophthalmodon schlosseri
CGGGTGGGCTGCAGCACCATCTAGTGACGTCGCGTTTGTCAACTAAGGAAACTGACCAACACACAACTACCGTCATTTGTTGCATTACTACAAAAAAGAAAGCACGAAAATGTGGGCTAAAGTTCAGTTTTAGAGGAACTAGGATAAGGAAACTTTGGAATCTTTAGCTATGTGGCTAGGATGCATCCAGTGGTTGCCTGGAAATCCAGAATGATGTCTGGATTTTTTTATACAGTCACCACTCCCTCTATGTGAAACGAAGGAGCTCATTTACAAACCAAATTACATTTCTTTCACCTCAGATTAACATTAAAAGTTAATGCTTCGCTCAGTGATTCTGCAGAAATCTGTCATGTTAGTCAGTCTTTTTTTTTTTTCTTTTTTCCTCCTAAGCAGCCATATTTGTTTTGATATGTATGGACCATGTCTGTCCCTGATTAGCTACTTCACGCTCATTTGAATTCAAAGAGATTCACCGATGACCAGACTCACATCTTGAGTATAAAACTTGTGTATTCTGGATCCCAGGCAAATCCAGTGGTGGAAAGAGCTGAACATTTCTAAATTAAAGCACAGTTACTTGGCTAAAAATGTGCAAAGTAAATGGCTTATCTGCAAAAATGTTACTGTCTGCTAAACTACAAAAAATAGTACATACTGATCAGTGTTTTATACAAAACTAGATTAAGTTTTACTGTTTAATGCTTTTTTATGTTGTTTCAAACCGTAATCCACTTTTTCTTAGAGCTAAAGTCAAGCAGAGCATTGCTGTTATGGGTGTTAGTAGGTACAGAAAGGAGCAGAGACAGCAGTGAGAAAACCGGGGATTTGGACGATTGGGACTTGTGCTGTACTCCTATGACTTGAAAGTGGGACTAAACTACAACTACATCAAACCACATTTCAAATAGATCAGTTAATTTGGGCAGCACCTGGTGGACTAAACAGGAGAGTGAGGGGGAGGAGGGGACGGGGTCTGGACATATGAGGAACAGTGTGATTGGTCTAAAAGATATCCACACTTCAAACTCCTGCAACCAAGTGTCTGTAATCAGAAACACTTGGCTGTAATTGGGGAAGTTCTGGGTGATGTCATGTAGGACTTGAAATTGCAGTGGCCACTGGAGCCAGCACACACTGGCTTTAAACACAAAGCTGCAAATGTTCCTATTTCCTAGTCACTGAAAAGTTGATTTAGTGTTTAGTTCCACTTTAAATGTAGCTAATTACGATTGCATGGCAAAAATGGATGTGCCACCTCCAGAAAGTTACTGTACCTTTTAAACTATATTTGTGTGTTCATGCACCATATGGACACAATCATTGATAATTATCATGTTCACGTCTGTTACACAAAATTCCATTAAAAAAAAAAAAAAAAAATCTTTTAGAGTATCAGATATCCCTTTTTAGAACTTTCAAACACCAAACTAGGGAAAACTAGGCACGATTTTTGTATTCTTGTTTCTGGTGGATCTAATCACAAAGTTACAAGGTTTAGTCAGCTTCCTGTTTGTCTTTTCTCTTTCCTCAGATAGAATTCCAACAAATGGATGATGAGTGCAAAAGCAAAGAAGAATCGGTAAGACGCCTGATTCTACTCCGGCCAGTACACAGCACAAGTATATGTGTAATATCTAGATATCTACATTATTACTCATCGAGACATGCATACGTGTTTTCAGGCAGTGTGCACAAGCATGTACAGGGCCCCACCATCCACTAGGGGTCCTCAAAAGTTGAATGTCCACTGCTTAGCCTCACCTTAGTACACTACTGCATGCATTAAAATGGGAGAGAGAGAGAGTGTGAAAATGTTTTTGGGCAGTACCGGGAGGGCTAAAGGGGAGAGTCAGGGAAGAGGACGAGCGGGGTCTGGAGGACTAAAGGGTAGAGTGAGGAGGGAGGAGGGGTGGGGTCTGCATATATGAGGAACACTGTGATTGGACTCAAAGGTATCCACTCCAAACTCACTGGACACATTCAGCTTTTGACTGTTTTTACCCACAACGCTTGTAGTTGCTATTAAACACCATATACACAGTTTAGTAGTAAAACTAAGTGGATTTAGTGTTTAGTTTCACTTTAAACAGTATTGTTGCTGCTTGTAAAAATAGATTGTGGCATAGGTAGTTAAAAGTAGTAAAGGAGCATGTACTGACCTGTTAATGTTTGACTTAAGTTTAAATAAAAATGTTATGATACAATTCGATCCATTCATATGGTCACTTTGTTTCAAAGAAAGCCAGTCCTCCTCTGCCTCTGATCAATATCTTATAGTGTGGTACATCCTCTTCAGTGTTAATGCTCTTCTGTGTTCAGGCCTCGCTTCGGGGCGACTGCCCCCCCGTTTATTGACTATCTCAAAGACATACTGCGCCGGTATCCAGATGGTGGACAGATTTTGAAGGTACGTAAACTAGTGCTGTCATGATGCTAAAATTTCAAACTCAATTTCGATACCACAATGATGATTAAAAAAAACAAAAACACTCTTTATACAATGGAATGTGATTTTCAACATTAAATCGTAATCACAGTAGGCAGGTGCTTGTCGAGGATTCAGGAGGTAAGTAGACTAGAAAAAATAGGAGATCTGAGGCACACTGACTTACAGTAAAAGTTCTTTAATTAGGCAAAGGTACCTGGTGACGTTTTTAATCTCTGTTTGCCCCTAAGAAGAAGACCACTTGTGTGGTTGAAACACCTCGGCATGTCCACTTAAATAAAGGACTTTTACTGTAAGTCATAGTAGCTCGGCTCTCCTATTTTTTTTCTATTAAATTGTAGTACTTTCTTTTGTATTACCACCTGGTCTTATATCTGTGTAATCCCTCAGTCGTCCAGGTAGGTTCCATAGTGGTCCATGGGCGTATACTAGTCTGTGTGGTCTTACACGTGTTTTACTACAGCTCAAGATCATTTTAAAGCTGTTCAGGAAAGGTTCACTTCTGTTCTGTGAATGTGACTTTTTTAGTATCGATACCTGCTCAAATAAATAACAAGTTTTGATACTAGTTTTAGTACCGATTAGTATCTGACTTTCGATATTCTTGACAACCCTAATGTAAACTCAGTTAATTTGTTTATTTGCACATTTCAGCTAACTTTCAGGTATGATACTTAATGATCTTTAATTTGTTTATCATGTTTAAGAAAAATGTGTGAACAGGTGGGAGGACATAAAAATTAAAAAAATGATAATATTGGAATTGTTTGTAGATATGGGAGATATTGTCTATTCTAATAAAAATATTAAAACGTTGTTAAAAAATAATAAATGCATAAATTATTAATTATAAAAAAATAAAAATTAAAATAAACTTGACATTTAATCCTTCAATGAAGGGTAGAGTTGTATGGCACTTTGGTGTTTCATTTCACAGCCCATTTACTTTTTGTAATGGGCCTACTTGAACCTCAACCACAACATTCATAACATTCATATTCATTTTGGCACATTTGTGAAAGATTGCTAAAATATAACCTGATTATTCTTGTGGAGATGTACTTATTGTTCACCTAACCCAATAATATGCTAACCTTTACGCCTGAATATTTTGCTTTGTATTCAACAGGAACTGATTCAAAATGCTGATGATGCCAGCGCAACTGAAGTTATTTTCGTTCATGACAACAGAAGCTATGGGACAGACAACCTCTGGGCTGAAGGCCTGGCAAAGTTCCAAGGTGTGCATAGACTGGGTTTAAAGCTTTTGTCATCAAATATAAGATTAGTGCTTCTGGACCACGAGTACTGTATTGTATTACTCAATATCATGGCTGGTATTAAATTAAAATACCAGCCCTCACAGACAAAACCATTTCATAATCGGCCTCAGTCAGTCTCAAATATTTATCTGTTTATTTTAGTTTCGCGATGTGGCCGTCCCAAGTGTTTATGAGCTCAATGATGCCCTCTGCTGTCATTGCCTTGTATTACATTATTATAATTCAATCCAAAACAGGGCTCCAGATCAATGATTTAAATTGGGTAGATTTTCTTTTGAGTGCACCAGAACATGATTTTATAAACTAAATAATATCTCAATAATGACAAGTTTTATCTGTTTATTTGACCAAATAACATTAAGAATTTACCTTTTCTTTAAGTTGAAACAGAATGAGTTAGCAGCCTATAAGTTTAATTAATAAAAAAGATATTAAATAAATATTAACTTCACTAGTCTAGCACTAGATCTGTGCTTTTTAAGGTTCTTTACAGTTCATTATAATAAGTACAGAGTGAGACCTCTTCCAATTTCAATAGTTGATCTTTGACGTCTTTTGCCGTCTAGTTTTATTTTCTTTTTCACCTCGCGCATCAGCATCTTCATTTAAGTAACTGAGCACATTGTGGAGGATCTACAGGTCTGATGCTGCTCTTTAAAAGTAAATGGATTAAAAAAGCCAAACTTATGAATGCACTCAGCAGTGCATATTAAGCTCTCTGCATCAGAGCGTGACCTGAGCACATCAGCCTCAGCTCCTACTGTCTTTAGCGGTCTGGTCAGAGGTGAGAGTGAGTGACTTAATGCTTTTTTGTTTTAGTTGTCAATTAAAACAATCATTTAAGTGTATTTTATATACTATAAATTGGTCGCACTCTGGAGCCCTGCAAAATATTGATCAGTGTATAAGAAAATGTATTTATTTTATTATTATTTATTTAAAGTAAATAAATACATGTGTACCCTTTTCCATTTGTCTTAAGGTCCAGCCTTGTATGCCTACAACAATGCCCAGTTTACAGATGAGGACTGGGCTGGAATCCAGAGTGTGGCCCGGAGTGTCAAGCGCGATGACCCCAATAAAGTGGGCCGCTTTGGGCTGGGGTTCAACTCTGTCTACCACATCACAGGTAACTCTCCTAGGACTTTTTTACATTGTGTTTTTAACTTAACTCAATAGTTGCACCAGTTTCAAGAAAAATCTACAAACACTCCTCATACTGTTACTACAATCACAACTGAACCTGTGTTGCCAGTGCCTTAACCTGCAGATAGAGGACACATACATGTTTTTCTCATTCTCAGTCTGTGGACAGGCCATGCCTCATGTGAAAGCTCAGAACCTTCAGAATTCACTCACTGAGCTGCAGAAGCTGCACTGTGAAAGCTAGAACCTTCAGAATTCACTCACTGAGCTGCAGAAGCTGCACCAGCACTGATTAATGATTGGCTGCATTGAAACTGGCAACCCAAATGAGAGACTCATGTGAGGCTGTAAAATGACAGCTGAGTGACAGTCCTGTTGCAATAGCAAGATTTCCTAAACAGAATGTGAGCTGATGATATTGAAACGTGGTGTCACAATTATCATGGCCAAAATAATTGCAGTTAACGATTATATGATAATTATTAAAGTTGCTGACAGTTTAAAATGTTATAGATAGTCCCATCCTAAGAGCACATTTACTTGTTTTTTGTGGTTACAGTCTTTTAAACATTTGCAAAGTCATCAGTAAATAGCCCTGTTCTCACATAATTGTTGTGTTTTCTTACTACAAAAATACGTAAATCAGTTCCAGGGTATTTTGCAAATAATTTTAGGACAAGTTTAAAAAGACATTTTTATCATCACCAGTTCCCCCTCATATTTACCAGGAATGACAATATTTCCTTCTTTTTTATTAAATATATCAATATCTGTCTATATGTTGTTAACAATATCTACATCTTGTGGCTAGCACGCTTTACAACAAGAAGGTTCCAGGTTCAACTTCCAGGCCACCTGGGCCTCTGTGCGGAATTTGCATGTTTCTCCCCATGTTATACTCTTTATTGCTGTAAACTGGTAAACTGGGGAGGCTAAATGTATTGAAGAAAGCCTACATTTTTTTTCCTAAAATGCCCTGATTAGCCTTTAGTGCTGTCTTTAACCCCAAATTTGATACAAGCATTTCTGAGACCTAATGCATCACCTTATGGTAAAAACTTCACTCAAAACCCTCTTGTATCCAATCTGATACTTTTCTTCCACTCCCTGGTGGATACCTTTATCACTACAACAATTAAAACACAGTACATGGGACAATCCAAGATGATTTAATAATATTTTTTTGTAATTTTTTTTTTTTTTTCAAATTTTGTGAAAGGGCCAAATAAAGGTTCCAGATTCAAGAAATCAGAATTTTCTGTCCATTTTTTTCTGGGGTTAGGCATTACAGGGTTAATAAGTATTTGTGTTTTTTTCACAGATATGACCTGTATATTCAGTGCAGGTCACCTGGGTATGCTGGACCCTCAGGAGAAGATATTTGATGATGGAGGTTGGCGGTGGTCTTTGGATGATGAAGACGACCAACAAGCACTTACAGCGATGCAAGACCAGTTCCAACCTTTCCGGGACATTGTTGCACTTATAAGTGGACAAGAGTGGGCCAAAATTATCCAGGAAGATCAAAATTTCAATGGCACCCTTTTCAGATTCCCCTTACGCATGGAGAAATCACAAATATCCGACAATCTTTACAGTTATGAGAGAGTTGTCGAGCTTTTCGGCAGTTTCATCGTTGATGCAGACCTGAGCCTTCTCTTCCTCAAAAATGTCTCGTCCGTTTCTCTTATACACATCGATGCTGAAGGCTCTGTCTCTACTCAGTTAGAAGTGAAATCCACAGCCTCACAAGATGTCAACTTAGAGTCATTTGAAGATGCCACCAAAGGATACACAACAATGAAATCCATTACTCTTAAGTCAAACGAGCTCAAAGAAACCAGGTGGCTAGTCACATCTTGCACTCTGAAAGGCCACATGGACAAGCTCGATTACCTCGCGGAGAAGCTCAAGTTTGTTCCTCGGGTGGACTTGGCATTCCCTTGCAATGACACCATAGACTGTAGCAAAAGTAGACTGTGCTGCTTTCTCCCCCTACCAAACAACGAGTCAAACAAGACAGGGCTCCCGGTTTATGTCAACGCATACTTCGGCCTCACAGACAACAGGCGAGAGATCAAGTGGCTAGAAGAAGACCAGATGAACGACGAACATGCCATCTGGAACGAGCTGCTCATCAAGGAGGTGCTTCCAGAGACATTCCTCACAATCCTTCAAGACGCCATCAGACTTGTCCAAGACTACGTCCTACCAGTGAATTCCATCTACAATCTCTGGCCTGATCTATCCCAAGTGCAGCACAAGGAGAAGTGGCATGCAGTGGCCTTGGATGTCCTCAGTCAGTTGTTTGATCAAAATATTGCAGTTCTGTCTCTCGCCAAAGATGAAAGGCAGTTCATCACACTCTCTGAAGCTGTGTTTCCATGTAATGGCCCAACGCCATCGGACACGCTAGCTGCCATCAAGAGAGTCCTGGTCTCCCGGGATGAGAACCTGGTGACTTTATCAGACAATGTTACCAGAGCTTTGAAGGCAGCTTACCCAGGCTTTAGCTCTCTAACCCACGTGACTCCAGCCTTCCTGAGGGACATTCTTCACAGCACTGGTGTTGAGGACATCTCTGACGTAGACAGGAGGACTTTGTTGGAGTACGTCTTGAGTGATGGACAGTATGCAGAACTCCATGGTCTACAACTGCTCCCTGTCAGCGACGGTTCCTTCAAATCCTTCACGGACAGAGAAGAGGACACTGTGTTAATTGACAGCAAGGAATTTCCAAGGTATTTCCACTTCTATTGGATTTTTGGGGAAATTGTTATTCATAAATTATATTTTATTAAAGGCATATATTGCCGGAATTTAGTCAGTTTGTGAAAAGAGCGCATGTACCAGATCGTCCCACCAGTCCCCACCTTCCTCCTTCACTCCCAGCTCCACTCATGCAGGCGTCCGTTAAGTCGCATGGGTCCTGTTTACTTTCGTCTCCGCTCTTTCGGACCTACCGGTTCCTAAATGAGAAGTTCTACTCACTTTCAGCACATCGCAGTTGCCACCGGTAAGATCATTTGCTACTAGTAAAAATATTTGTATAGTCAAAGTAGCTTAGCCGAAAGCTAAAAAGATGTATTGAATAGTATAATTTGAGCATGCTATGAGCTAGTGAATATAGCTTGTAGCTTCTATTATTCTATTCTGCTATTTTCTGATCCTGATTTTTATTTTCTACGTGCATTAGTGATTTGATAAGGAGCCTTTTGGGTGCTGACATGGAGTATATGTGCCAGTATCTCTATGTGGATCGTTCACCAGCTGCAGTATACATGCAGTTAGAACCAGAGCACAGCAAATATACCTGGGCCACGGGGGAAGATGCTGTTTGACTTATTTCTCACGAGTGTGTATGCTTACGGTGTGGTCCACAGTGGCCCATTACTGCATAATTTAGTATTATTCTGTTATTGCACCAGACAAAAAATGCTAAACAGTAAATACTGTTGATATGTTGTCATTATTGTTAGAAAGTGCCCATTTAGGGATATCGTTTTTGTCACTTTTCCAGCCGTAGGAGTTAGACTGTTATAATACTCCTCCAGAACTGAGGGGCACTGCCTATAGTTGCTTTTAGCATAGTACTACAATTATATTTACACATAATGCAAATCATTACATTGATTACTGGATCAGATGGTTTTGATGAACATTGTACATGTCAAACCTAAAAGTAATGTCTAACTGTGATCCTGTTTGTACAGATAACAACCTTTGACCTGGATGCCACTCCTGGTTCCCCTAAAGAAGAGCCCTCTCATTCGCAGGCTCTCAACTGGACATCGTCTGTGGGAAATGTGTCAAAACAAACTTGAACATGTCTGCTAAGTCTGACAATGCATTTGTGCACTTATAATCTGAGGTTATTTTTTGACATACTATTTAGGGCAGTTGTCGTAAAATGATGTTTTCTGTTATTACCTCAATGTCATCTTTGTAAAACACATATTTGCAATGTAAAACAATACAAGCTTGCACACAAATGTATAAGTTTATTAGCATTTGGGCATTACGGAACATCATGGTCCTCTGCATATTTGAAACTCTAGAAGGTACATTTGGATGGACTGAAGTATCATTGTTGGCACAGTGTGCTGTATGAGAGTCAACTAAACACACATTTTAGGTATTGGACAAAAATGTTCACCTTCTGCTGGACTTTAGCTGCGGCAGTTACTGTAGTGTTTGGTCTGACAAAAGCTCAAGCCTGTATGCCATTTCTCCATCAGTTGTTATAGCAGCTGACAAAACTGGTCCAGACTAGTGAGATCTTTGAGCAGCACACAGATGCATGTAGCTCTTGAAGGGCTACATGGCGAACCAATGGTAAAATATACATTCAAGTGTATATAGACAATAGAAAAGAAAAGTTTGGGCTTCACAGAGAAGTCCAAGTTCACACTTTATTCCTCCCAGACCATGTCAGCAGGCATACATTTTCCACATATGCTGGAGTTTAATCTACAGGTGCTGTAAAAATTTACACACAAAAGATAAATAATATGCATATTTTACCAATATAACAGAACAAGCAAAACTGTAGTTGATAACTCATGTGAGGATATAATAAAAATCACATATCCATAGATATCATGAATGCTTCCTTGCAAGCAGTATCAGGCCAAGTGAGTAGTAAGACAATCCCCTCATCTCTGTGGAGGCCCTAATAAAATAAGATTCAAATCAGCAAGACACTCAAAGGGTAATGCACAGACATATTTTATATTACAATTATGTTCATGTAAAACAGTATTTCTCTGTAATATTTGCAATGATGAAGCAATTAAATGTTACTGTATAATAAAATAAAACATATTGTATTTTGTCCACAATGAACATCAATAACACAAGCAGTACATTTTACCAATGTTTAGCAGCACAATAAAGCTGATGATTATAACTTACCCATCAGAAAGCAGCTTGGAACACAGGTTGGGGTCTTGTTGTCCACGGATTGTAGGGGCTTTAGGGGATTTCTTTGTGACTGTAACAACACAGAGATCAACATTACACACATTTGTCTACCAGAGTAACTGTACTATCAGAGTAATGGCACGTTACGGTAATTGACGTGATCCTGCTGGTAGCAAGCCTTATTTGGTGACTATTTTAGTCACCAAACGTAGTCATTTTTGAAGAATTTTGAAAGGTATCAATTGGCCACATGTGAGCACTTTCAAAGCAGTGTCAGATAAAAATTACTATTCCTATTCTGTTTTTGACAGAAGTTATTGATTGCAATGCATTTTCAATGCAAAAGTTTCATGCACAAATGTGAGCCACAAATGCAGCAAAATAACACCTGATTTACAATCTGCATGGTTGAATCAGACATTTTAGCCTCAAAACCAATGACTTGTTATAAAATAAATAACTAATGAGTCAAATTTACAAAACTTTTGAGAAGGATAATTGCTCGGGCATCCCGTTCTGTGCCATTAGTGCAGACCACGGTGAAAAATAATATCCAAGAAACACTTTGAATTTGTTTCTCTCTTCTGTGCAACCCTTTGGCCACTTTCCTCTTCCAACCCAAAGCCATTTTTGAAGTTCGCGGTCAGTATTCCATGGAGCTGCGGAGCTGTGCAGGGAGCTAATGTGGCTAGGCTACAGGGGAGTGAGCACTACCACGCACGGCATGAAGTAGGAATTATTGGCATGTGACAAGGCCAGTTGTAGACATGATCCACCCAGAACTCACAGCCAGTGATTGGCCCTCAGAAATTGTAAGCATGATTTTTGTTTTTATTTGTTATGCTCTGTACTTTGTGTTAAATACGGTGTGTGCAAACATTGAGGTAAACTTGTTTCTCAGTAAGAATGTCACCCATGCTTATTTTAAGATGTCTACACTGGAACCTGCTACTTCGGTTACATGATACGGCTTTACATCTTCAGTTTGACAAGAGACCTTGGAACCCTTCTTTCAATGACTGAGAGCATTCTTTTGGTGACCTATTCTGCTTCCCTGTAAACAGCTGACGGTGTATCTATTTAGGACCTTATAGGGATAGTATGTAAATTTAGTTTAAGTCCTTATAGGACCAGTCTTCTATAGATAGTACCTTTCTGAGGGTATAAGTACTGTACAACTTCCTTGAAACATAACATACTCACACATACCCACACACACACGGCATACACAGAAACACACACTGCATGTGCCTGCTGTCTGTACACACGGCATCTCAGAAACACACACTGCATGTGCCTGCTGTCTGTAATTTTCACCTATCTCATGAGATAAAACTTCTTTCAACTCTCTAACTGGTCTGCGATCGCTTCCTTCCTTCACCATTACAGAAATCCTCCAATATACCTTTAAATGTTCGGACATAGTATGGGTTTTTTATGTTAAAGAAGACATTGTGCATTTGTCTGCTATAGTTATAATAGGCCCTGTTCACGGAGCCACCCGGCTAGTTCCAGTTCTCTCAAAAAGTGCAGAGCCGCCTTCCTGCACCATTCATTCTCTATGAGGATTTAGTAGAGTCTTGCTAAAATAAATCAATATTTAAATATCAGAGAGCGGACAGCAAGTTAGGGACGGATGATCACAAATGGCATGTTAAGACCTTTACACAGCTAATGCTAACTTCATCTAAATAAAAAAATAGAACATTAAGCAACTTTATTAAAATACATCTAATGACAAGTTGATTGTTTTTCTGTGCAAAATCATTCAGATTGTAGCGCTATTTTAACATCACTAATTTATTTTAATTTCAGTTAGCATTACCTTAAAGATCCAAATACCTACTTTTCTAAATACAGAAGCTTCCTCCAGTGAAATATTTACATCGTAGTAGTGCTGCCTGTGATTATCTATCTGTAACTTGCTGCCTGCTGCCTGATATTTAAATATTGATTTATTTTAGCATGACTCGGCTAACTTCCAATACACATTGAATAGAGATCCCGCTCTATTCAATGTGTATTGGAAATTATCAGCTTCGCACTTTTTGAGGGAATTGGAACTAGCCAAGCAGCTCTGTGAAAAGGGCCTACTTATGATACCCGTGAATCATCATGTTATATTTTGGACATTTTCAATAGGTTTAGAAATTGTAGTTTTGCTCAACAAGGTGTAATTTTCCACAACTCAACTGATCGTTAATGTTACATTTACTTTGTTTAGTTGTTGGGCCAAATGAAGTATCGTGATCAAAATGTTAATTTTATTTTAATTTTTTTTGTGCAGAACCTTGCTTCCATTCTGTCAAAGCCTCTTCATACCAGATAGCCACAGTCCAGAATGTGTTTACCACCTGAGGCAACTGGCAGAGCAAAGTAAGAATACGTACAACATACAGTTTGTTCAGTATTTCTATTTAAGAGTCATTTTAACATAAATCTTTCTTTTTGCAGATCTGTACATGATCATTGACATCGATGAAGACCAGGTGTTGAGATACACAAGAAGTCATTTGCCTGAGGAGTGGAGTAAGACAGAAAATAGCCTTGTAACATGGGAGGTGAGCAGTGATCGGCACCCCCCACTGAACTGGCTACAAGAGTTCTGGAGATTTCTCAACAGTCATTTTATGGAGCTAAATTGTTTGACTGGACTGCCCTTAATACCAGTTAACACAGTGTCTAATAGCCAACCAGTAACACTTGCTAAAATACAAAACAGCCCAACTTTGATTTTTGAGAAAAGTAAACAAGTGGCCATAGCAGATAATATTATTCAGATCATCAACAAAGTTGGAGGCACAGTGGTGAAAGAAAATAATTGGCTAAAGCATGAAGACCTAGATTCCTATGTCCTGAGTCCATCCCCACAACATGTTCTGCAAGTGTTTGTAAATTTACAATCCCAGCAAGTGGTCAAAGATCTGATGGCCGTTCCTAAAAAGGCTTTAGAGGAGCTGAAGGAGTACTTCTCTCGAATTGATGCTCTCTCAAGCTGTGAAAAAGAATTTCTCTTGCAGTTACCTTTGTTCCAAACCATGGCAGGAGAGTACACCAATGCTCAATCCAAACAGGCTGTGCTGTTAATCTCTGGGCTCACAATACCTGTAGATTTGCCCCTGCCTGACACAGTGGTGAAGTGTGCTACTGAGGCAGATCGCAGACTTCTTCAGCTACTCAAGATCACCCTCTTGGACACAGCGCAAGCAGCCAACTTTCTGATTGACAGTGTGGAGAACAGAGCATGTGGCAAAACAGACACTGAGAAAATCATGACATGGATCTTAGATCATGGAAACATCCTTTTCTATCAAAATCCAAATTTAAAAAGAAGATGCACATGTCTGTCTTTCATTGAAATAAATGGAATGTTAAAGAAACCATCCAGTCTTTATGACCCTAGAGTTAATTCTTTTAAAGTTCTATTTGAAGACGATTACTTCCCACCAGCTGTGTACACAAAGACACAACAGATGCTTGTAAGCTTGATTGATCTTGGATTAATTCATAAAGAAGTGGACATGTCTCCTGAGCACTTGTTGCATGCCGCCACACTGGTTGAAAAGCGTACAAGTTGCAATAACCAAGAGGCTCGCCAAAAAGCACAGGCGTTACTGAAAATCTTGGATTCCAATGATTTATTAGAGGATTTTACCCATGACCAGATTGAGCGACTGAAAAGGCTTAAATGGGTGCCAGTGACAAATCCAAAGGACATACAAAAAGTCTCTGTACAAAATGGTTTCTCCTGTCCAGAGGAGATGAGACACAGCATGTATGAAGACATAGTTGGGCATGTGATGCCCATGGAGGGAATGCTTGGTGAAAACATTTGCAGCAAACTCGGCCTCAAACAACCACCACCACCTGGAAAAGTAGTGACAAATCTTTCAGTCCTTATATCCAAAGCTAAGGAACTGGATAGTCCTGACACAGATGTGGATTTTAAAAGAAAGCTTCGAAGCATTTATGGACATATGCAGAAGTTTATCCACGAATATGCCGCAATAATCAGCAAAGACACTAGATGGCTTTGGAATCGCAACCAGTTTATGGCTCCCAGAGAACTGGTTCTAAACTTTCCCTATAATCTAGACCTGAGCTCTCAAATTGGTAAAGTTCCAGATGAATTTCTTCCATACAAATGTTTGTTCCAAGAGTTTGGACTCCGTGAAGAACTGACAGATCAAGAAATCATTGAGTTACTTTACAGGATTAAGCAAACTATTGATGGCAGAGAAGCGACAGTTGCTACATCTTCTGAGGTTAAAGTATCTATTGACATTCTGAACTGGATTTGGAGAGAGAAGAAAGAGGTTCCCGACGATATCCCTGTGCCAGTCATTGTACAATCTGGACAATATACACTTAAACCAAAGTCAGCAGCTGTTTTCTGTGACTTGAGCAAAAATGGCTTGAAAGAACTTGAGTGCAGCCAAGAAGAAATGCATGTAGTTCATGAGGAGATGCCAATAGCAACAGCAGAGTGGTTAGACATTCAACTCCTCAGTACTTGTATTCTGGATCCAAAATCAGTGGGAATCGAACAATGTGGGCAAACGGAACCAATAACAACACGAATCAAAAACATTCTGAAAGAATATGATGAAGAAAATGATATTTTCAAAGAGATCATTCAAAATGCTGAAGACGCTGGGGCACAAACATGTAAATTCTTATTGGATTTTAGAGTTCACAAAGATGACCCTGAAAGTCTCATTGACCCAAACATGAAGTTGTGCCAGGGACCCTGTGTGTGGGCATACAATAATGAGCAGTTCTCACCTGATGACTGGAAAAATGTAGTGAAAGTGGGCTCTGCCTCAAAGGAGAACATGGTGGAAAAGATTGGTATGTTTGGACTTGGATTCAACACTGTGTATCATGTCACAGACATTCCCTCCATCCTCAGCGGTAGTACACTTCTCATACTTGATCCAAATATTACGCATCTTAAAAAACGCATCAAGCACAAATCAAATCCTGGCATCAAGCTGGAGCTATCTCGGCAGAGTCTTTTTCAGTGGTTTCCTGGCCAGTTTACGCCTTATGAAGGTGTTTTTAACTGTAGTTTCTCTGGTCAAACTCCTAAACACTATCCTGGCACCCTGATTAAATTACCATTCAGAACTAAGGAGGAATCACTTTCATCAGAAATAAGCTCTAAAGTTTATTACAATCAAGATATTTTGGCTTTTCAAAAACACTTCACCAAAGACTCGCAGTTGCACCTAATCTTTCTTAAAAATATCAACACTATGGCTCTACAAACTGCCTCAAGCTTGTCTTCAACTCCACTGACAGATGGAGATATTATAGATATTTTTACAGTCTCCAAGACCACACTGTGCCGTATGGATATTCCAGAGGAAGGTCCTGCGTTGATGCAGCATGCTGAGAACTTGTTAATGCAACTTAACAGGAAATACAAAGACATCATTGACTGCAGCAATGTGAACATTGTGGAGATAACATGTCAGCAATCAGGGGAAACACAAGTCCAGTGCTGGCTTCTCAGTAGTTGCTTTGGAACAAAAGAGTCATTAAAACTGGCCATGGGGAAAAACAAGAATGTTGCATTTTCATTGCCAGCTGGTGGTGTTGCTGTGCCTTTGCAATGTAACCATGAAACTAAAACATTTGAAGCATCACAAACAAACCTTGCTGGCAAAGCATTTTGCTTCCTTCCTCTTTCCATTGACACCGGGCTACCATTCAATGTAAATGGAACATTTGCCGTGACAAGCAACAGAAAAGCTCTTTGGGAGAGCGGAGTTAAACATGAGTGGAACAAGTCTCTGCTGCAGGACCCAATTGTCTCTGCCATCATCACTGCACTATTGGCTCTTAAGAATATGTCACAAAATAAGCAACTGGACAGGTACTGCTACCACACTTTCTGGCCTCACAGGGAGCACGTAAGTGAGAATTTTAGGCCACTGGTTGATGCCTTTTATTCTACTATTTCCCAAACTGGCAGTGCTCCAAAGCTTTTCAGTGATGGTGAGCATTGGTTCTCTTTGGAAAATGCCCTCATTTTCCATGAAAGTATAGAGAAAGATCAGAACATTTTCCCACTTGTAATGCAGGTGTGCCAGAAACATGTCAAATCCAGTCATGCAGTTTCACTGCCAAGCGTGATACGGAATAGTTTCAAACAGGCTGGCCTTGAAAAGGCTCTACTACAAAAGACGTGGAATTGGGAGAGGTTTTACAAAGAAGCAGTTTTTCCCAATCTGGGCCAAATTGATCCTGAATGGAGAGATACATTGATACTACATGCCATTCACCTCAACACGAAAGAAATTGACTCTCTTTTGGTTGCATACCCATGCATCCCCACTACCAGTGAACAGCTGCAGTATATTCATAACCTAGTCAACCCGAATGGCAAAGTGGCCTGCCTGTTTGAGCAAGAGGAAGGTCGCACACTTGGAGGGACCATAAATGACTTCTGCTCCTTTGAAAATGTTTTACGCCTACAGAGGCTTGGAATGGCAAGTGATATGCTTTCTTTAGAAGACATATCTAAGAAAGCAGAAGCAGTCAATAAAATCTGGCTCAATGACAAAAACAAGGCATATGAACACATAAAATGTCTTTTGGACCTTCTAAAGCATCACTTGGACAATGAAGACTCTCCTTTCTGGAAAGTTTTGAGAGCCATTCCATTTGTGCCAGCATTTTCACCTGGGGATGCAATAATGGAAAGAGAGGTGATGTTGCAAAGACCTGCTGATGTTTTTGCTGACAAATGTGCTCTTCTTGTAAACATGACAAAGCCTGTTTTACAGCTTTCTAAACTTAAATTACATTCATCTGATCCAGTTCTGCAAATGTTGGGGGTAAATGACAATCCAGGCCCTGAAATGGTGCTTCAGCAGCTAAAAGAAGCACAAGCACAGTGTCAGTCTTTGGACAATTCAGTGCTGCACAAAATGGCCAGCGAGTGTTACAAGTTTCTAGATCACCATCTGTGTGATTCAGAAGACATGAAAAATGTCATTTTGCAGAGTGCAAAATCATGTACATTTGTCCTTGTTGATGATAAATTTGTCAACATCAACTGTATAGCTGAAACTGCACAGTTTGAAGCCAGACCCTATCTTTATGCACTCCCACATCAATTTACACATTTTAGAACACTCTGGGAAATGGTAGGTGTGAAAAGAGAGTTTTCTGTTAGCCAATGTATGGAGGTCCTGAGGAGCATCCACTCTAAACACAGAAATAGACCATTACCAATTAGTGATCTGTCAATTTGCCTCACTATTTTGAACAGAGGAATTTATGAAACTGGGGAGAGACTGGAGAACTGCCTTGTGCCTAATAAAAAAGGCATTTTACAACCTGCGCACACCATGTTCTATAATGACAGTCCATGGATGCCAGTCGAAAAGGGAGTCACCTTTTGTCATGAAAACATATCACGAGTAATGGCAATTCACTTGGGCATCAAAACAACTAGGCACCACACATTGATGAGTAATACTGTTGAAAACTTGTCACCGTTTGCCTTTCAGTTTGAGCAGCAAGAAGAGCTAACAGTTCGAATCAGAAATATCATCTCAGCCTATCCAGCGAAAAAGGACATTCTTAAAGAACTTATCCAAAATGCTGATGATGCAGAAGCGACAGAAATCAATTTTGTTTGGGACAAAAGGCAGCATAGCAGTACAAAGACGTTTGGGGAGAAATGGAATGCTCTGCAAGGCCCAGCTCTGTGTGTGTTCAACAATAAAGTCTTCTCTGATGCAGATTTAAAAGGTATTCAGCAGCTGGGAGAGGGCGGGAAGCACAACTCTCTAGGAAAGACTGGAAAGTACGGGCTTGGATTCAACTCTGTTTACCACCTGACCGACTGCCCTGCCATCCTTACTGGAGATGAGTTGCTCTGCATATCTGATCCCAACCAGGAGTACATTGAGAGTACTTCAGATATTTCACCTGCTGGGATTGGTTATAAATTAGCTGACACTTTTAAGGAAATGTACATGGATGTCTACAAAAGTTTTCTTCCAGATATGTTTTCTCTGACCGAAGGCACTATGTTCAGGTTGCCTTTAAGAACAGATGCCATGGCAAACAGTTCCAAAATATCCCATATGAGTGTGACAGAGCAAGACATGAAAGAGCTGTGCTCTGCTCTATCTGAGGAACCCGAAGGACTTATATTGTTTCTGAAATCTATCCGCAAAATACATGTTTATGAAATTGACAAATCTGGGGAGCCACAAATTATTTATGCAGTAGAAAAAAGCATAACAAAGTCAAGTATCCAGAAAAAAGAGGCATTTGATGAATGTAAACAACATGCGCTTGTAACGCATACACCAGTTGATCAGAAGGTGGTCTATGGGACAATTATTTCAACATCACAAAAAAGAACAACTGAATGGATAGTTGCAGAAAGGTTTGTCAGAAATATAGATGGTGAACAAAAAATGGCAACGGACAAACTGGCTCAAGCCACAGTTGCAGTACGTTTTAAGAATGAAGGGACAATTATTTCAACATCACAAAAAAGAACAACTGAATGGATAGTTGAAGAAAGGTTTGTCAGAAATGCAGATGGTGAACAAAAAATGACAACAGACAAACTGGCTCAAGCCACAGGAGCAGTATGTTTTAAGAATGAACCAGTAAGCTTGACCCACTTTAAAGGTGAAGCATTTTGTTCACTTCCTTTGCCTGGTTACACTGGATTACCAGTTCATGTCAATGCCAACTTTGAGGTGGATTCTTCTCGAAAAAACTTGTGGAAAGAAGATGCCCACAGTGAAAAAATGAAATGGAATGAGTATTTGAAACAGACCGTCATAGCTCCGCTGTACGCTGACCTCCTTGATTACCTTCATAGTGTACTCAAAATTAACCAAAACTACAAGACAAAAATTGAACAAATTCTTAATGAATCTTACTTGTGTTTTTTCCCAATAGTAAGCAAAGACGTTAACCCAGACTGGCATGAGATGGTGCACGAAGTGTACAGATCAATCAAAGAAAGATCTCTGGATGTGATTCCTGTCTTCAAACCACAAACAACAGAGAGCAAGCGGAGTAGTCAAATGAAAGTATATTGTTTTGACTGGTGTAGCATTGCAGAAACTGATCCAACTCAAATACCTTATCTTTCTCATGAAATTAGTGAACAAATCAACAGCATTTTGGAAGATGTAGGAATGAGGCTGGTGCCTTTAAGCATGCAAAAGGTGTGGAGTAGTTTTCAGTTAGCTGGAATTAAACTGGACTATGTGACTCCCTCAACTGTGCAGACATTCCTGAGAGCTAAGCCCCTCAATGATCCATCACAGACAGAAAAACAGCTGCCTCTCCCTGTATCACAGACTCTAATCAAGGATGACAAAAGATGTGCTGAGCTCCTGAGTTTCTGCCTCAAAGATCTAGAAGCAGCCAAAGAAAAAGACACTGAAAAAGACACAGCTGACCCTAGTATTATCCATGGACTTCCACTGCTTCTAACAAAGGACAAGGTTCTGAGAGCATTTAACTTGAACTCTCCCAAATTGGCTTCATTCTATGACCAATTGTTTATTGGTCATGAACAGCAGTTTGCAGATTATGAGACCAACAGAATGTGCATTTCCACTCTTACAAGATTTGGCTTTGTCAAGATGTTAACAATTCTTAGTGCAGCAGAATACCTGAAGCCCTTAATTGAACATTTCCTTCAAACCTGTGAAGTTGACCCAAGCAAAAATCTATATATCCTGAGTGAAAATATCTTGGTATGGTTGAAAGATCTTTGGAGGTTCATTATCAGTCAACTCACAACTTCCATATGTAGCAAAAATGATCTGACATTAGGGGCTGTCAAGCAGCTCTACAGTGAGTGCTGCATTTTGCCTGTCATTTGTTCACAAAACAAACAGAAATACTTACAAAGAATGAGGGACATGCCAAGTGTGATTCTGTTTTTTTGTGACCGGGACGTCTCAAACTCCATGTTTAAACTTGGCTTTATGAAACTGAACACTTTGTTCTTCATAGACATGGACCGAGAGCTGTATTCTCATTTCTCTCCAGAGCTTTTGGATGTCACCAATAGTAGTTCTGTTTTGGATCAACTCTGTAATAAAAACATTTTGGAATTTTCACAGCTGTCTTCAAGCGAAATGAGTGAACTCCAGAGCTTCTTGAATTCTGGTGTTTCAAAAGCCAAAGACATGCAAGATTATCAAATAAAGTTCAAATCCTTGCCTTTGTTTGAAACGATAAACAATGAGCGTGTCAGGATTGATGGTTCAAAGCATGTATATGTCCTCAGTATGAATGAAATGACAAGATTTCCGAACTTGTTCAGGCTGCCCGAGACCTCTGCCATTTTCCTCAAAAGCAGTCCTGAAAACATGCAGCTCTCAGATACACTGAACATCCAAACGCTTTCTGATTTGGACTTTTTTGTTCAGTTCTTGGTGCCAGTGGTCCATAAACTCACAGAATGTCAGACTCTAGACTGTCTCAAACTTTTGCTTTCCTTACAGCATTGTTACAACTATTCCAAATCAAGGGGACTAATAGTCTCCACATTTAGAAATGTGAGACTGATTCGGAGTTCTCTTGGACAATTACAAATGGCAAGCTATTTCTTTGATGATGCTGTTGAACTCTTTGAGGTGATGCTACCAAAAGAAAGATTTGTGCCCAAGACATTTTTGGATGAGATGACTGAAAATGACCCCCAAAGAGTCACTGATTTAAAAGCTTTACTGAAAGAGCTCGGAATTAGGCACACTGTTTCTGCAGATGACATAATATCATTTGCACATGAGGTAGAGAGAGAAGTGAAACTCAAAGGACAACTGCATGATCTAAAAAATAAATCCTATATAATTTTCAGAGAAGCCCTACAATTTGCTGAAGACACAGAAAACAATGGAAAAAAGTTGCTTCAAAATTTAGCTCGTGTTAAGTTTATTTTCCCTGTAAAAATCAAAACAGAGCTGTGTAACTACCACCCCGCTTTTACCTCTGAGAGCACTGCTGTTTCCATCAGTGGAGCTTTGATTGAAGGTGAAAAAAGAGATCAAGAACTTATCTGGTCTTCAATGGCTATCATACATGTCCCAGTGTATATGTCAACAGCAGTTCGACAAATGTTGTCCGGTGCAGGAGCATTTGAAAATCCTCCATCAGAATATGTTATAAAAAATTTGAAGAACATATGTCTGTCACCTTGTCAAAATGACCAGACAATCAAGGTCCGAGCTAGTGTGTTTCAGTTTTGTTATGCTTTCCTGCAGATCACGCCCTTTAAAAGTCAAAGGCTGACTGGACTTCCTGTTGTGCTGGTTGAAAAAAACAAGAAACTTGTAAGGATTGAAGATGTGTGTTTTTCTCTTCATTATGACAAAGACTTCAGACCCTATCTGTACAAAATCCCTTCAGACCTGGCAATTTACAAGGATTTCTTCAGAAAAATTGGTGTAAAGAATGAACCCTCTGTAGTACAGTTTTGTAATGTTTTGGCAGCACTACATAACGAGACAAGTAATAAACCAAACCTACAAGCAAACCAACAAAAAACAGTGAAACGTGCTGTCCAACAGCTGTTTAACCTTGTGAAACAGCAGAAAGAATGCCTTGATGATATAATGGTGTTGTATCTTCCTGGTGCAAATGGGAAATTAATGGAATCACACAAACTTTACTACAATGACACACTTTTTGAAGCTTCACGATTAGAACAGGCTCTTCCAGAGAAGTTTATGTTACTCGAGAAACTTAGTAATTGCCATTTGAAAGCAGACATTTATGCACACCACAAGCTCATAAAACTACTGCCACAGAGACTTCAGCCACAAATGCTGTCCCAAATCACTGAGGAGAAAGTAGTGGAGACGCAAATGGAGCTCTGTGAGAGAAACTGTACGTTTAGTGGCTTCTTTGAAGAACATCTTTCATCTCCAGTATTTCGACATGGCCTAATCTGTCTGATCCGAGCTGAGTCAGAGGGCAGTATAACACAGGAGAAGGCCATGGAAATGTGTAACAACATATTTGGCAGAATACAGATTGTCTGCTGTCAAAGTCTACAGACAGAACTTTGGATGGAGAAACAACAGCTGCCAAACACTGCTGCAGAAACAGAGGTCTATGTCAAAAAAGGGCAACAGCACTGCATCTTTTACTTACTGCACAATGATATGGATCATGCAGGCATGTTTCAAGTCTGTCAAACATTGGCAATGGAAATCAACAGTCTGTTAGGCAACATACTGGGATCAAACAACTTAATGGCCTGTTCATCCCTCATGACATGTAATAATCTTGAACAAGTGAGAAAAATTTTAGCAAAACATAAAATCCCTGACAGTGTCGAAGCTGAAAGTTTACACTTTAATCCACCAGCACCAGGAACAGAGATCCCAGAAGAATGGCACGATGCTTTGGACATGAACATTCTCAATAACTTCGAGGAGGGGGAGTATGTTGGATATGATTCGAATGGAAAATACATCTATGCAATTATTGTTGAAGAACTACCTCGGAACACTGTGCAGCTCACGCAGAGATACAAAATAGACATTGGTGAGGAAGAGCCAATCGAGGTCAGTTTTCTTGACTTGTACCAATTTAAACGTGAGAAGCAACCAACACCATTGTCTAGTTTGGAGCTCCAGCTTGTAGAAGGTGCAACCCCCCATTTCTCCCAACAAAACACAAGGTCCTCATGTACATCTGTTGAAGAGGCTAAAAAGGAAATTGACAAAAGTTTGAATGAGGTATGGGCTCTTCCCACTGAGGAGCGAAAAAAAGCCATCAAGCGATTGTATCTAAGGTGGCATCCAGATAAAAACCCGGACTGTCCGTTGATTGCCACAGAGGCCTTTAAGTATCTACTGAACCGAATTGATGAACTAACAAAAGGCAAATGCAGATCTACTGGCTCCAGCTCCTCCTCTTCATCTTATTCAAGGGGACACACCAACTTTCGAGACTTTTTCCACGAATGGGATGAAGAGGCAAGACATCACAGAACCAGTCGAGAGCGATTTCACACTGGCCACCATTCTTACAACTTCTGGACCTTCAACAATAATATACCACAGCCAAACAAAGAGGAGGCCAAGCGCTGGTGCAGGCAAGCGCAGTGCGATCTTAACGCAGCCGACAACGACACAGAAAAGGGGACAACCGAGTGGTGTCTGTTCAAGGTCCATCAGGCTGTGGAAAAGGCCCTCATTGCCGCTTTTTATCGGAACAATGGGAACAAGCCAAAAAGCAGCTCCATTTCAACCATGGCCTCAAAAGTGTCCTTCTACAGTTCCAGTCTCAGAGGTCTTCCACAGCTCGTGAGGGATCTGAAGGCTCTGGGCGTGGATCCCAAAAAGACCCAATACCCCGACTGTCACTCATTTCCACACATCCCCAATGGACAGTTCCAATCGGCCAATGAGAGACAAGCACTGGACAAGGCATCGGAAATTCTTACTCAAGTGGAAGCCTATGTGAATCACTGAATTAAGTGACTGGTTAAGAGTAACAATTGTTAACTAGTGCTGATCATTATTGTGTCATTTCACTTGTCATCTCTGTGGTGGACTAATGCCAATATCTGAACTTTGTGAACATTTAGTACTTAAAGAACTATTTCTGTGCACTTTTTGTAAAAAAAAAAAAAATCACTGCATAAATATAGCACATGCTAATACAATAACTTTGAGACCAAACAGTTAATTAGATAAATGACTTTGAAGCCAGTAAACTTACATTGTTAATTGAAAAAAAAAGTAAACTTATTAAATATTGTTTAAAACTTGCCTCTTTGTCCTCTTAACTCTGTCTCTTTTGTTTAGATATTACACAAAACCCTTAAAGCTGTAATATCACATTACATGGGCTGTTATAATGATTTTAAAAAGAGGATTTTTTTCATAACATTATTTATCCATTTAGAGGTTTTCTCTCCTTGCAGGTTTCTTATATAAATAGGCTACTGAGCTAAGTCCAAAAGTCAGGTTACATTCACATTTTCAGATGGTGGACAGGTGCCAGTACAGCTGAGTGATTTCTTAAATTCTGACTGACTTATGTCATCACACAAAGTATAACCTCACTTTAGTTCATACTAACAGAGATCTGTGATATGTTAATATCTGGATAGGCTGCATTCATGTTTGTCACATGAATGCAGCCTATGCAGAAAAAAAACAAAAGTTAAATTTCTTTACACATAATACCTCATTCATAATAATACATCAACACAAATCCCGTTTAAGTTAAAATCATTTTTATTAATTAAAAAAATGTGTTATGAAAATAATGACAACGCCAACCTCATTTCTATCTGTTCTTTCTTAACAAAGTGTGTGCTGAAGGAAGCAACAAGAGCTGGTCACAATAACATTACAGTCCAGAGGCTTCTTCAGCTTCAAATGTCTGCAAAAAGTATCATCCTCTCAGTCCCTGTTCATGTCCCATCATAAGCAAATATTAATAATTTACACTTCTTCTGTACATACTTACAGCTTTTACACATTAAAAACAGTGGGATGATTTTTACAACATTAAAAGATGGCAGAATAGGGGTTACTGAGCATATTACACATTTGATACAAGCCATACAGTAAACAAGTAAACCATTCATCCTCATAGCCCTGGCACATTCATCTTAATAGCTTCTCTTACAAAAATCAGATACATTTTTAAAAACATTTCATTACAAAGTTGCCATAAAAACTTCCCATAGTTCAGTCTGCATAAACCTGTCCTATCCAACAGTAGACAAAATAAGTGGGATAGGAAAGGTACTTAAGGCGTACTTATGTCATTTGGCGAATGGATTTTAAGTACTTTTAAGACACTAAAATTGTATGTACAGCTAGTTAAAATAACTATAACATTATAATAGTTGCACCTGTTTGGTTGAGTAGGTTTAGTGGTTTCACAAAGTAGCATAAAATAAATAACTGTTGATTAACATAGTGGCATTTTAACCTTACTGTAGAATTATGAAACGTCTGAGAAAACATCTAAGCTGTAAACTGTAAACAGCGATTTGTATCTATATGGCACAAGAGATCTCCAGTGACATCACATCCCTCTTTATAATATTTATCACATTATTTTGTCGTGTATAAACACAAGCCAGTTTTTGAAATAGGTAATCTCCCAACCCCATATATGTTTTAACTGTTGAAATCTAGACTTAGAACTTATTCTGATTTTTGAAATAGCTTTACAGTGTATGTGATGATAATGCGTGATGGAACGTGAAATGTTCAAAAAGTGATGGTGGTGACCTGTTTGAGTCCAGTTGGTGACCTCACACGTTATATAGTTATAAATCATTTAGACGGGCCAGAAAGGTGCATTCACATGTAATGGACCACATACAGTAGAAGGGGCTGGAACTGGTCCTCTGATATAGGTCACATAGATGGGGGATTACTGGTATGGGGGGGTCACATAGATGGGTTCAAAGTGGGGTCCTCACATGTTGGATCACATGTGTAGATGTGATCAAACTGGTGACATTACATAGTATAGGTAACACAGACGTAGTCGTGCTGACCTTACATGTAGGGATGCACCGATACCACTTTTTCTAAAACGAGTACAAGTATTAATTTTGAGTACTTGCCAATACCAAGTACCGATACCAATATCAGACATTATTTTACAGGGATTCTATTACAGTGGTAAATCTAATTCATCCTCCTCACTGCTCAGCTCAGAGGCGAGCTATGAACGTCAAATAAGACGCAGGGCAGTTACAGTGGTATCGGCTCTTGGTATTGGCAGCACATTGACGAGTACGAGTACAAACACCTGGTATCAGGCCGATACCCATTACTTGTATCGGTACTGGTGCATCTCTACTTACATGGTATAAGTGACACAGATGCAGACCACACAGAGGCGGTCCATGTAGTGACATCACATGTGATAAGCCAAAGTTAAAAGGATCAAACTGGTGACCTCACATGTTATTGAGCACATGAGATGGTCCATATAATGACTTCACATGTTATAAGCCACATAGATGGGGTCCAGTTGGTCTGCCAGGAAACCGTCCCTCAGGTGCATGCGCTGCTTCTCTCCGCGGGAGTTGATGGGAATGACCCCCGGGTCCACCACCACGACCACGCCCACGATCAGGTAGTGCTCCTCCAGAACCACATTTGTCACCAGGGCAACCAAGTCCAGGGCCTGCTGCTCGGACCCCTCCAGCTCCACTACCACCACCAGCAGGTTGGTCCAAGTGAACACCGCACTGAGGAGGAGACCAAAGAGTGGGGTTTACTATGAATAAATGGAATGTTATTTGGGGTCAAAAGTGAGACCTGTTTGCTGTCTGCGTCTACTTATAAAAAGGAATTAATGCTGGTGCAGTGTTAGCATGCTAGCTGTTGTTTGCAGTGGCATGACATCAACTCCACTCTGGAATCTGAAAGTAGTAAAAAATGCTAAAATTCATATCTGTGAATTATTAGGATGCTAGGAATGCGTTAGGAAAGCGAGGAATACGTTTGGACCCTTCTGTTTTTCATGTTTTTAAGTATAAATCAGGTATAGCACCTTTAAAATGTTTTGCTGCTTGAAACTATTTGAATCATTATGAAATGAATGTCTACAGTGGGTTGTTTCTATGGTTAAACATTTGAAAATCACAAGTTTAGAGAAGTGAACAGGAGCAATGTACATGTTGCTTATAATATATAATATTATAGGCAACATGAGGACTATAATATATGTTTACCTATAATGTTCCAGAATATGACATTAAACATTAAATCTACTTTCAAGGAGACAAGTAGGTGACCCCATGAGTTCATGCATGTTTTAAAGGTATTTTGAGCAATAAAAACACTTGTAATTGAATTAATCCAAAATAGATTTTAAAAATATGTTAAATGCCATACTGTTCAACATTCCAGGCAAAGAAGTAACATGTGGACAAAGAGGTAAAAAACTCTCTCCCCACCAGAAAAGTTAAAGGCAAAGCAGTTCAGATCCCAGTGTCCCAGTACAGATATACTGTATAAGCATTTCTTGAGGTCAAAATAAGGTTGGTGTGTGCTGCCTGCATCTAATTGTAAAGCGCTTTATTGTCCGATAATCAGGAAGTGCATGATTAGCATGCTAGTTGTTGTTGGATTTACAGTGACGGCAAAGTTGGGAAAAGTGCTTATAAACTCATCACGGTGAATAATTAGGATGCTCGGAATGCATACAGACCGGCAGGTGAGGAATAACTTCGGACCACTGCAAACCATTTAAAATTAACTAGTTCTGTTTTTCACGTTTTTAAAACAGTAAAAATCAGGTACAGCGCCTTTAAGTATGTCACCAGGCTCTGGCCTCTCACGGCTCAGCCCCTGCTCCCCACACTGACCACTCTGCGATGCTCCGGTGCGCTCGGATCACGGACGTCTCGATGTCGATGGGGTGGTACCTCATGCCCCTCAGCTCCAGTGTCTCGTCCACGGAGCCCACCACGTACAGGGCATCGTGGCGCTCTGCAAAACACGACAACAATCACATTTTAGCTGGAGAGATTATCAAATGACAAGAAGTATCTAAACATGCTCTAAACAAGTTTGTAATGCGCAATTTTCATATAGACGGCACGCGATACAGGCCTAGTAAGAACATTTGTAGCCAGGGTCCAGAATGTTGTGCTGCCCCCCTGAACATGGTACTGATACAGCTCAAGAAATATGAAGAAACCCAAAAAATGGCCTGAACAAAAAACTCAAAGTATTTAGAGAAAATATGTTATTTCAACCACTTTTTTATTATATTCAACTAACTAGTGGAATTTTCTATAGAATAATTTATGTGTCTTCATAAAATACCATTATCTGCCATGTAGAGTTATACAAACTTTAAGTGTACTGTAACTTCAACTATTTTTAAATTTCTATAGATCCTATATACAAAATTGACTCTTGTGAGCGTTAAGCCATGTTATAAAGTTGTTACCTCATTAAAAACATACCTGGAGTTGTGTTTTGTTTCATTCACACCTGTTTGAGTAACCCTGCATTATTAGTTTGTCTACTCCAAAGCTCCATGTACTTGTGAGCTTAAGCCATGTTATAAAGTTGTTACCTCATTAAAAACATACCTGGAGTTGTGTTTTGTTTCATTCACACCTGTTTGAGTAACCCTGCATTATTAGTTTGTCTACTCCAAAGCTCCATGTACTGGTGGGTTTAACAGCTACCTTTTACCTTTAGTTCAGTAGAGATTAGAAATTCCAGGGCTGAAATTATCCAAATGATTCACATGACATCACAAGGTGGAGCCTAAATATGGAGGATTTGTATGTTAAACATGTATGAATGAAACAAAAGACGTATGAATGAAACAAAAAAAGTCCACAACTCCAGGTATGTTTTTGATGAAGAAACAACACAATAACATAGATTTTAAAAAATAGTGTAATATAGGCCCTTTAATTATGTAATCATTTCAAAAGATGTATATTGACCTAAT
Organism: Periophthalmodon schlosseri; assembly: GCA_000787095.1. NCBI lineage: Eukaryota > Metazoa > Chordata > Actinopteri > Gobiiformes > Gobiidae > Periophthalmodon > Periophthalmodon schlosseri. The sequence continues at coordinate 28,270 of KN485018.1, forward strand.
TCCACCCCACCCACTTTTGCCTCTAAATGCTACTAAACTGCACTTTTTTGTGGTGTCACTTCTGGTTAAGCAAAAATCCCATTCATTTCCCTGGAGAATTTGATAGAAGTTCCACCGCTAAAATCTGAAATAAAGTAACTTGATTTGTCTAAAATGTTCAATGCTCATGTGCATCAACAAGTCAACAATACACCAGTTCTCTATGAGGCTTTACAACGACTTTGTTGTCCGTATAGAACTTATTTGCTGTCAAGATCTGCAGCCCCATGCAAAATAAAATAACACCAGTGACGATGGCGGAGCACATGGCGACTTCCAGAATAAGGTGAATAGTAAAATGATAAAAATCGGTCCTACATATCCATCCAAAAATATCGGCATACATCGAACATTGGCTGTTCTGGGTTCTAGAATATCGGTACTGGCATCGGCCATGGAAAAACCCGTATGAGATTTTCAAAAAGGACTTAAGTAAATGTACCTCATTATTATCCACAGTCCCCTACACCTATGATAATAATGAGCCATTCATTTCCACGTCCTTGTTGGAATATTTACTCTTCTTTGAATGTCAGATTTTGTTGAAATATTTTTTGAAACATAAATACATTAAATATAATATATTAATTATAAAACACATAACATTTAGATCACCATGTTATCTTTCATTGTTTTGAAAATGCTATATTCTCTGACATCAACATATTAATATGTTATAAGTTTCATTTCCGTCCCCCATCCCTTTTCTCTCTGTGTTAAGTCACTTCCCCTTCAGCGTGCATCCCACTAATGTAACTACTGCACATAGCATCAGGTTTGTGAAGTTGCTCTGTACAGTTTTGGATCATGCTATTGTATATTTATGGAGAACTGTTGTGTGGCTGCCTGCATAACATAGGATTGTGGCTGAGCATTGCACAGAATCTTACAGCTGTAAGGAGGGTTTGAATAGGGTCAGGAGAGATCGCTAAAATGCACAAACATGCGTGGATGACATCTAAAACCTCTTCAGGCATGTTTTTAATGAGGGAACATTATAACATGGTAGAAAGCAAAAAAAAATCATTTCATAATACTCCCTCTTTATGTATAAATAATAATAGACTAAAATGATAAATGTTTTATAAATACATAGAATATTTTTACATGTATTTTTCTGTACAAATGTTTGTAAATTCCCAGTCACTAGTGGACACTCCCTCTCACCTCCGTTGGCGTCGGTGAGTTCGGTGCGGCGTAGAAAGCCCAAGTACCCGGTACGTGCCCAAACCGTCTGCGTGTCTCCAAAACTGAGCTTGGTGTTGAAGTGGTCGGCGTGCAGCGCCTCCTCCCCGTACACCGTGTAGTACCCCGAGGCGTTGTGCGGACTGCTCACCCAGATCTGAATAGGACAAGACAGAAGGAGAGTGAGGCTGGGAGGAGCTGGGGCAGGGAGTTTGTGGAAGGTACTATGCTAAAGATTTGTATATTTATGATTTTCTAGTAATATCGAATGAAAGAAATACCTATTTGGTTGTTTCTGCGATATTATTTCATTTTTTAAGCCCCCCCTCCCATTTTATTATATAGTATGTGTTGTAGAATAAATTGTAGCTGCCCGTGAGTTAAAAAGAAGGGACATGAGGCTGGGGTTCTAATGCAGGAAAAGTTTATTTACCATTTACTAGCAGCTGGAGACATGAACCCTCAAAACATTGTGATAGTGTTATCCATTCCAGTCTATTGGAGTCCAGTCTGGCTATGTTTCCGTTGTAGGGAGTATTATACCTCTGATGACGCAGGTCAAGATAACAAGGACTGAGCTGACAGTGAGTGCTGTAGATACAGCACAGAAATGGATTTTTTTTTTTTTTACAGAGTGGAATGGAACATTTTTACTTGTGAATATTTATGCCACACATATATTTGGCACAATTTCTATTTCACATTTTCCAAAGTATGGCATTGTTACTGGAGAAAGCATGACAGCATTTGTACCTCAATGAATGACGATTTTTCTATCTCTATTTTAAAGTAGCCTGTTGGTATATGTCCCTTTCTATTATCACAATAGAAAGAAATTAAAATTTGACACAAATTACTTGAATTCAGAAAATAAATAAATAAAATAAATAAATATTTTTTTTATTTTTTTTGTGTGTGTGTATATATATATATAATTTTTTTTTTTTTTTTTTTGTTTTTTTTATTCTTCCCTCTCCCAAATGT
>KN485018.1:30487-48449 GCA_000787095.1 Periophthalmodon schlosseri
TTCACGCCTTGCATCTTTACAACTCTTAGAGCCAGATTTATAGCAGGTGGTAACGGTGCACAACAAACAGGTGCAGTTTTGATTTGTGTCTCTGAAAGATGCAGTGCAAATTCTGCTCGTGGGACCTGAAGAATATGCAAAATGGGGCAATTTTACCACAATGTGCAAAATTTGAGGCAGAGGACCGGGCTAATAAATCTGGCCCTTAATGAGCATGTGGCAGGTTTTCATGTTTTTCTAATTATGAATTGGTTTGGTGGGATAGTACCTGTGTTAAATATTTATTTTTATTTAGTTTTACATCAGTTAAGTGGCAGTTTGTGGGGAAAAAAAGTTGAGAAGAAAAGTACAAAAACACAGGCAGCAGCAGTGAGTTCTAAAAACAGAATCCCTCTATCCAGGTCACCAACTGTTATAAACTCCATCCAAAATACAGTTTACACACAAGGAAGGCATTTTACTGACTGATTAAACATAGCTTTTTTTTCTTTTGTAAAATCTTAAATATAATGACATTTACTGAAAAAAGTACATATGCACTTTAAACACAGTTTAACTTTAATGCATAATTTAACACTTTAAATTATGTAAAATCGACTTTATACGAGTGACCCTTCATCATTATCTTACTCAAAGTTGTATTTCGCTTGATGCATGCATGTTTGAGTAATCCTGTATCGTCCTACAGTCTTGAGTGCACCTACCCCCTATCTCCACCCACTGCTCTGTACTTCCAGACAATCTGAAATTGTCTGTAGATCTTAATAATTTCACTAGAAATTTGAAAAAGCACATCTTAAATAATCCACTGTGTCAACGTCAGTCAAGTTCATTTGTACTGCATTCACTGTAAAAAGTTCCGTTCATGAACTGATGAACAGGTATTTGTAGGAAACCATAATGTATTTGAAATGGTGACATTTTACTGCTAATGCTAATAATGTGTGTGTGAAAGTTAGTCTTGTAATGTAATTGTAATGAAATGTGTATTTTCTGTGTGTTCACCTGCCAGGGACTGCAGATGGGAAGTAGCAGTAGCCAAATCTGATACAGATCATCTTTTCTTTTGTGAGATTAATGAATTTGTACTAGTTTTGTCACGATAAAAAATTTAAAACACGATTTCGATACTAAGGAATAGACTTGATACTCAATACCGATTCCAATACCACGATGATAGTAAAAACATTCTTTATTTAGACAATGGAATGTGATTTTCAACCTTAAATGGTAGTACTTTCTTTTATATCACCATGTGGTCTCATATCTGTGTAATCCCTCAGTCGTCCAGGGAGGCTCCATAGTGGTCCATGGGCGTATACTAGTCTATGTGGACTTATACTTGTTCTGATACAGCTCAAGATCATTCTAAAGCTATTCAAGAAAGGTTCATTTCTGTCCTGTGAATGTAATTTTTTAAATATTTGCTCAAATGAGTATCTAGTTTCGATACTAGTTTTAGTATTGATAAATATTAGTTATTAGTTATTATTTAATTAAATAGCATTATTCAAGAAAACTCCACATCATACATGTCGAGTTCACAAATATCACATAGCCATTTTCAAATGTAAAAATACTGTAACTATATGGAAATCTGCCGCTTGTTATTGAAATGAAATGCCAAAATGAAGTGGCAGGGTTTATCAGTTCTGCTGTTAGAACAGAAAGTGAATTGTTCCGTTTCTATTATAAGGCCGTTTTGGATCAATAGTGAAGTTTACAATGAACAAAATGTAAAAAGATAATCTATGTTATGTATGATATCTTATGTTATTGTTCAAAATAAAAATTGTTCAAATTAAAAATTAAGAAGAAATAAAGCACAGTATGTCTCCTTTAAAGAGGAACATGTGGTACCTTTCCAGACTCCATGAGTGGTAAACTGTGTGGAGAGCCCTTTTCCACCAGGCGCACCCTACAGGCACAAAGAGGAACAAACAATGATCAGGGCCAATGTAATGCTTTTTAATGCTATTTTACTGTCCTTCTCCAATGTTTCTAATGTCACAAAAAACAAAAAACAAAACAAAACAAACAAACAAAAAAAAGACAACAAATATATCATGTCTGAACAGTCATTGTATCAGCAGACCAGGTGTGTCCAGGGGTGTGTCCCACCTGTCGTGGCGCAGCGCTCTCATGTCCACGTACACAGTGGTGGGGTCAGGTCCAGAAGTACCCTGTGGGACAGAGGAGACAGAGTGGACACATGAGAAGACATGTCTCACATGTAGACAGGACAGGGACATGTAGCAGTAGCAGTATGACATGATAAGGTGAAGCCGAGCAGCAGCAAACACAGCCTGTGGTCAGGACCATGGTCATCATCTGAACTGGACACACACATGTCACATGACCTGTGCACCAACAATGTGAACAAAGGATGTGCCATCTCAGTCACACACTGGTCCTTTTAAATCAATGTTTGTTCCTAATCTCCTGAGCATCAGGAGGCAGTGAGGCCGAGGCTTCAGGTGTCTTTGATGAAACACTTGCACATGGACGGCACACATTAGGTAAATGCCAATTGTAGGCCTGTACTGAAAGATAGTTAGAAAAACAAACACACACACACATTAACATTCTTTAACAAGCAACAAATCCCAGTGCACCTGTGTCTGTGACTTTGAGGGGAGGGTCATGAACAGTTAGGTGCTGGGTGAGATGGGTGGTTGAGAGAAGATGCTGATGTACATGTATCCAGCTCTTTTGTGCTCTTTGAGAAATAATGCATCAGAAAACTCTGGTACAGAGAATTTTTCCTCAGGCACAGCTAATGTGGAATTGTGCACATGCTTTAAAGAGTAGTGCCATTTTGTGCGAAACAAATGTTTGTGTCAACAGAGAAAACAAATTTATTCCGAAATGTAATCAAAGCTGAGGTCTATGAAAAATAGAAAAACATGTATATGACACATGAAGATCTGCATTAGCCATTATGTTGCGACCCATCTCCAGACTGCTCTGGAGCATCAGCCCTGCAGCAGCCTGTGCACAGTACACAGAGTCCTCACACAGACAGAGCATGGACATGTGTGAGCACCATGCAGCGGTCTACAGCGCTCTACAGCCCTGAGCTCTGACAGTACCTGCTCTGCCAGCGGCCCCAGTCTGTTGGGCTGACCACAGAGACAGACAGAGAGAAGACACGTTTGTACAGAGGACATGCACAGGACAACACCAGGACACAAGTCCTCCTCCTCGTCCTGGTACAAAGAACATAAAACAAAAGTGTCTCTGACTGAGCGTGGGTCCTACCTGCAGACAGATGGCCACGTTGACCCTGCATCCAAAGGTGGTGCTGACTGCTCGAGGGGACAGTCCCAGGTCCTTGAAGATCTTAGAGAAGGACTGAGTGAGAGCCATGCGGGGCCTCTCCTCTGCCACCACCATGCACGTGCGCACGCATGCTAGGTTCACGTTCTTCATCTGGAACACACAATAGGAGCTGGAGAGAGCTTGTCTACTGTGCTAAAGCTAACCTGAGCAGATATGTTATGAGCTAACATGAGCCGGCACGTTATGAGCTAACATGAGCAGACACGTTATGAGCTAACATGAGCAGACACGTTATGAGCTAACATGAATAGACATGTTATGAGACGTACCTTAAGAGCCTCGGTCTGAGTGCCCAGGCCCTTGGTGCACACCTCCATGACGCTGTAGGAGCAGAAGGTGACCCGCACTTTATACTGGCTGACCGCACACAGCCACAGGGACGGGTTGGTCTCCAGCTCCAGAGGAGGCACCAGGATGGACTGGTGTCCCGAGTACACACTGAAACACACACATTGTTAGAACCATAGAGAGAATATGTTTCTGGTCCCCAGATGGGTCGCCTTGGAAAATTTGGCCACAGTTTGGGTTTCTAGTGGCATGAGTTTCCATGCTCCAGGCTTTGGGTCCAGGGGCAGCTGTGGTCTGTTATGTGAACAACTGACCTCACCCAAACGTGACCCCTATATCATAAAGTATAGAGTACACAGCTCACTGTGTACGCATTTTTTTGTGTGGGGGGAGCAATGCATTTGTTGTGTGTGTGTGTGTTGAGTCTGCCGGAAATAAAATGTATCTTTGTCATGCATTGGGTTTGGCTAATGTTAGATGCACTGGTAATATAATATTTTCTATCTTGATGCGAGTGTCGTGCAGCAGTGGTGTGCAGTCAGGGTAATCAAGGCAAGCAGTGCTTGTCCAATAAACTCTAAAATCATCGTGTGTCAAAAGTATAATTAAATAGTTTCAAATTATATCAAAATGATCCCGTTTTCCCTTCACTTCTGCCTGTTTGAAGCATGGTTGTAGTCACGGTGTCCTTTAATACACCCTACTGGCCACTGAGCAGACTGCATCAATTATGGTTCTCAATGTCTCATTAACTTGTGTTGCTGTGCTCTGATACGGAGGCCATGCTGCACCACACTCTGTACATGTGCTTTTACAACCGGAGAAGACGGCAGGTTGTTTTAGAGGCTTGTGCATGTGTACTGAGGACCACAGCAGGTTCAAACAGCGCTAAATAAACCATATAATAAACTCATGAAGGAATCCATAAGGAGATTTCCAGTACTAGTTCTAGTGCGCGTGTGCAGCAGGAAACGACAAGCACCTACTTTCAACACAAGTGGTTGTTTTAAAGGTTGTGCATGTGTACTGAGGACCACAGCAGGTTCAAACAGCGCTAAATAAACCATATAATAAACTCATGAAGGAATCCATAAGGAGATTTCCAGTACTAGTTCTAGTGCGCGTGTGCAGCAGGAAACGACAAGCACCTACTTTCAACACAAGTGACTAAATAAAGTGACTTTTAGCTTCACGTTTCTAGTAATTAGATGTTAGTAATACAGGCATTTAATCAAACAGTGAGCTAGTTTCAGGGCTCGTTTGTGTGAAATGGACAAAGCGGACGGAGCAGTGGAGTGCAGCTAGGAGCCCGTCTGGTCTGCGACCTGTGTGTTTATAAAGAAGCGACAGCGTTGGTCGAATAATGGGACTATTACAATTGTGTGGAGGAATATACGGTCATGGAAATACAGGACCTTTACTTCAGGAAAGACGTGGTTTTGATTTGCATCTGTGAGAGGTGAGTGTGAGCGAGTGTGAGGACTGATTATACATGTACCTGTGACCAGTGCACCTGTCTGACCAGTGCAGTGTCATTAGTATCTCTTCATGAATGTACATTTTGTGTAGTAAGTACATTACACATCTGTAGAGCTGTCATGTGTCATTCATACGGTTTCTAGATGCATAATCATAATTATATAGATAGTATATAGTACTGAAGGCTCAGCTGAATAAATGAGGTGTAGGAGTAGGACAAATTTGTGAAGAAACAAATACACAAATAGCCCTGTTTGTACAAACAGGGTGTCAAATACAGTCCAATATATACAAATATATATCCCCCGTAGTGAATGTGTGTTACCTGCAGAGGCACCAGAGAGCGAAGCCCAGGCCGCAGTAGGGGTCCAGGCAGATGGCGATCTGCCGGGACGGGTACAGCTCACACTGCAGCTTTATGGAGTGGCACAGGGCACTAGTGCCACTGTGGGACATCTGCACAGCACAGGGTCAGTGTTAAGGGGTAAAGGAACTATTTACACATTACATGTGATTCTTTTGTCCAAATTGTCCCTATCCATGGCTATATCACTGCTGTCTCTGCTCAGTTCTATAACTGCAAACAAACAAAACAGCACCTAATTGCCTGCTCTGATTGGCCAGAGCTAAAACACCATACGGATTCCAGTTAAAAACAACTTAACCCAGTTCAACCCACCGGTCACAACTGTGACCACCAAAAAATAATGTACTCTAAATTTGTTACTCTATATATTTTCAGTGCATTTTCACTATTTTCTGAGAGAGTAAAGGGTTGTGATTAAATGCGTGAATAACATCCAAGGTCCTTTAGCTGCTATTGGGACAAGTCTGAGGAACATCCAAAGTCCTCTAGAACCTATAGAGAGAAACCTGAAGAACATCTCAGGTTCTTTAGCTACTATTGGGACTCTTATCACAATAATCTCTTATGGCAGCTTTAATTCACAATATAAGGTATTATTCCATCGGTCACAATTGAGACCAACCATAAAATTCACTTTTTCATGTACTTTTTGACAGTTTTCATAAAAAATTAATGCTTGATCATGCTGAAGTACTACAAATGGCACAAGAATTTCATAATTTCATCTTTGGGAAAAAATTGGGCATTAATGGGTTAATTCAACTTTAAACTGTATAATTAATCAGGTTTTGTGTTAAAAAAAAAAAAGATCTAAAATACTACTATAATAAAAAAAATATAACTAGTACTTTGAATAGTGTTCTTCACACGCACTTTATACTTTAACTTAAGTACAATTAGTAATTGAGTACATTTTCAGCCATGTAACTGTACTTTTACTTGAGTAGGAATTTACATTTCTCTCTGTACTACTGGTAAATGAATATAAGCTACTGCATGAAGGTTTTGTGTTAAAAAAAAAAAGATCTAAAATACTACTATAATAAAAAAAATATAACTAGTACTTTGAATAGTGTTCTTCACACGCACTTTATACTTTAACTTAAGTACAATTAGTAATTGAGTACATTTTCAGCCATGTAACTGTACTTTTACTTGAGTAGGAATTTACATTTCTCTCTGTACTACTGGTAAATGAATATAAGCTACTGCATGAGACCACCGATATTATGCATGTGCACAAGGTACGCACTTTGACCCCTGCCAAGATGCCCGTGGTGGACACACTGAAGTCCAGGTAGGCCAACATCTCCGGTGTGGGTGGCTTGTAAATCTGAGTACACTTCTTCCTGGGGAGGTCATCTGGAACAAAGACAGTTTTTTCAGATAATTTGTTTTTAAAAATGTGTCTTATCACTTTCATGCTGATGATATGCAACTGTACTGTTCTTTTAATGATGGTGAGTTTTTTTAACTATGTCATTAGGGGCCGTACTAGGTGCCCGTGTTACCTGTGTCCATGACCAGGGGCCAGCTCTTCACGTCCACTGCTGTGGCTGCCTCTTTGGATTTCAGCAGTTTCATTATTGCTTGAGTGGTCAGGATGCACACTGACTTACTGACCTGAGCAAAACATGAATACGTTGTCAGACACATGCTCTTCCCAACAATCCTATAAGGCCACAAATTTTAAAATATATATTATATTTTATACATGACATTATTATTATGTATTTTTTCCCATCCAAGTACTAATCAGGCCCAGTACTGCTTAGCTTATGTCCTCTGGTGAGAGTTACCTGGACGATCATCTTGACCGTGGGCAGAGTGGTGGCCAGGTTCTGGGGGTGCGGGGGCCTCACGGTGACTGGGACAACACCAGCGTACAGGCAGCCGTAGAACGTAGCTATAAGATCTACACCTGCACACACACAAGAATTATAGTGTCATGTGCATTTATTATTTTATTTATATAAGACATAAAAAATTAAGAAAAGAACGAAAGGCAAACTTGTGACTAGAATTCAGCATTCACTATTTGAGTTTTTAACCATGTCCTTTGTTCAAGACAACCATGAATACTCACCATCTGCAAAGCTGAAAACGCTCTGGATCATGTTGTGATGTCATTAGGTGGTAACCCAGGAAGTGCTTGTTCATATTTGTAACAGTGAATGCAACCTCTATCAAACTTTTTTTTTTGGGGGTAATTTGAGCGCTCAAATTGCCTTTACTAAGATGTATTTCAGCTTTCATGTAGGCAGCTATTGTTTTTCGCCTCATTCACACTGCTTGACGACTGGATTGACAGTAGTTGTACCTGGGGGGTAGACCAGAGCCACGTGGTCCCCAGTGTTGATGCGCCCGGTGAGTGCGGCTGCGACTCTCTCCGCCTTCTTATGCAGCTGCAGACACGAGGCAGTGCTGGACACTGTACCCTAAAACATATAATCCGATTTTTATCATTCAGAAAAAAGAAGTACATTAACAACATGAAGCTTTTGTCACTTTGAGAGGGGTACGAACTAGAGGACTTTAAAATATGTAATCCAACAGTGGTAACAGTTGCACTGACCCCACAGACATGAGGAGAGCCACAACAAATAATCACTTAGAGACGCACTATTGGGGTAAAATCCTTTAGTGTCTAGCCGAGTACTTTATTATTTTAGTAATAGTAGTAATTCAGTGGTTGGTCACATACAAGTTATGCTACCTGCTACCTCAAGTACATAATGAAGTGATAATACTTCGAGATATACTTGCAAATGTAAAATTTTGGTCAGTTTTGGTCAGATACTTTGTGTATGTAAATGTTTTGGTCATATTTGGTTAGATATTTTGTGAATGTAAAGTTGTAGTCAGTAGGGGGCAGTACCTTGGAGTTAAGGACCATAAAAAGGGGGTGGTCTGGAGTGGCCTGAGCTCTCCACTGAAGAACGTCCTGGATGTACAAGAACTGAAGAGAGAAAGAGAGGTGCACATGTGGTTAAACAGACAAATGAAATACTATTTATAACCCAGGTGTAGATTAATCAGGTATACACAGCAATCAGACATTTTAATTACCCATTAAGAATAATCATTAAAACATGTTAAATGTAAATTAATATACTTCTTTGCATCAACTTTTTGAGCCATTTTTGAAATAATTACATTTTGCATTTGCATTTGCGCTGACAAATCCTATGTTAAGAGATATGACCATTTCTTTGTTAATATCAATAATACAAAAAATATCGTGAATACAGTTTAAATCATTTTAGTAGTGGGTTGAGTTCATAAGAATTCTTAATGTATACCAGGAGTCTCCAATCTTGCCCTATTCTAAATTTATGTAAAAATTAACCACACAAAACCACACAAACATGACAAGGAATTGTATGCACAAGAGAAGGGTATAAATAACACTTTATTGTAGCGGCAGAAAACGGAACAGCAGCCTAAATTTCTTCCAGCTCCCTGCATGCCTTGCACAACAAAGTCAACAAAGTTCTGGCACACATGGGTGTTTCTCAAAGCCTAGCCACCTTGTCTTGGTAGTGGTCCCTCCAAAGTAACTTTCTTCCAATCCAAGCAAAGTGTCCTGCTTAGATGCAAAGACACTGCTAAGGTCTTTTGTGAATATAATATATAAACATTTGCATTTGCAAATAAACCCCCCCATAACAACCCCCTTACTTCAAAAGGGCCAAATGCATTATGGGTAGATTTGCCTGATCAAGGCAGTGAAGGATACACTTATGTATGCATGGTAAAATGTTAAAATGCTAACAAAACAGAGGACACGTGTCTGTGGAGGACAGGAACACTGGAACATGACTTGGATGACACAGATGCCTTGCCACGCCTAGAATAGACCAAGGCAAGGTACCAAGGCAATGACTGAGAGCTATTGTGCAGTACATAAAAGCAACTCACAAACATCACTCACCATTTTGACCATTCTCATCCCTTCAACAAATTAATGATGTAAAATCGCTACGAACATTTTTATAACTACAGCTCCATTACATACCGTAATCATTTTAAATTGATTACATAAAAAAACAAACAAACATTAACATCACATGTAGTTTGTGTTTTCCTCTCCGGGCACAGACCTTCTCATTGTCCTCCATCTGAGCCACGTCTCGACCACAGGCTTGTGCAATTCTCTTCCCTGCCACCAGGTTTCCCACGATCATGGACGCAGGGCCCACCTCTGAGCAAAACACACAGGGTTTTAATGTACTAACTACATGTACTTTAATGTACTAACTACTGCCACACGCACTGTGCACATTTTAATCAGCAGGCAAATATAAAGGTCCCCAAACAACACAAACTGACTATATAAAATTGAATACATTCCAAGAAGTCTTTTCAAAAATATAGCAGGACCTTAGTGGGATTTCAGTATACTGAGAATTCTGCAATATAAGGATATAACAAGGCAGAAGGTGTAATATAACTGTCTTTTGACAACACAGTTTTGAAAGGGGACATATATTTAAAATTATGAGCTTTTAACCATGTTATGGTTAAAAGTAAGAAAGGAGTTCCCTCATCATTAAAAGCACTGTACCTGATTTTTACTGTCTTAAAACATTAAAACATTTGAATCGGTTTGCAACTAACACACACTTTCTGATTATTGGACAATAAAACACTTTGTAATTAGATGCAGACCATACACAGTGGACTTATTTTGACCTCAAGAGCTGCTTGTACAATAAATAAAAACACCTTAATGACAATTTGCTGCTTGTTATGATGCAGAGACAAGGCTTATCATATCTATGCTTGTCATGTATTAAATACCTGATAAAAAAAGAATATGTCTTTTTTTTTTAAATTGCATATTTTGCTTCCCTTCCTTTTAAAATCCATTCTGGTCACCTTCACCAGACTGATTATAATTCACTATGTGCAGCACTTTGGAAACAGCTTTTGTTAAATGTGCTGTAGAAATCAAGAGGATTGGATTATCATTAAAATCCTTCAGCTCTCAGCCTGCCTTGCCATAACTGAGTTGTCCTGCTGACAGTGGTGGTACCTGGCTGTTTCTGCCGGGGCTTGGGCAGGTTGGTCACACATGTATGGGGACACATGAGCACATTGCAGGGGTGTAGCGCCCCCTCCAGGAAGCGCTGTTTGGTCTCAGAGATATGGATCCCGCCCAGAGGAGCCTTAGGCAGGGTGTTAGCAGGGACCAGAGCCAGGCAGTACACACCCACCTGGTGGATACTGTCTATGGCCTGAAACACATGCACAAAACAGGGGAATCGTCAGTTTACGGAGCTCAGGATGCAGAGAGCACAAGGGTCAGGTCACTTTACAACAGAGGGAGATAGAGAGAAAGGGGATAAAGACATATCAACTCTTAAAGACCTACTGTGCTTGTGTCTGCTATATAGTTATAATCTAAGACACCCACGGGTCATTATATTTACATTTTAAATCACAATATTCATCTAAAATGATTTAATAAAAGAAACACCTCGTTAGAAACTGCGGTGCCTAATGGGAGTAGATGTCGCCGTGAAGTTGTTGGCACCTCTGATGGAGCTGCACATCACGATAGTGAATAGCAAATTTAAAAAACAAATTTTACCAAAATGACTACAATGCTGCAACGGTGCCGAATCCTACGTGTATCACCAATTTAAAAAAAAAAACAAAACTGTAGAACAAAGTAAGTAGAGAAGAGTGAGCGTGTGCCGGTGGAGGTGAAAATGGGGGTTGATTGGCAATATGGAATCTTGAAAATAAGCAATTAAAGATTGCTCAAACACACGCGAATCACTCCAAATACAACTTCGGGTGAGTTAATGGTGAGGGAAAACAACTATAACATGGTTAAAAGTTCTGATAAGGCAATTTTGCATAATAGGTCTGCATTAACATTTTCAAAATAAAGCCCAACCTTGTAATTTTTTTTGCACCAACTTTCATTTGCAGCTTTGTACTTGCTTTTTGCATTAAACAATCCTATGTTAAAGGTGCACTACGTAACCTTTCATTGAATGTTCAAGTGTATGCCTTCAACTTACCTAGCCACATGGAGACAAGCAGGTGAAGCCACCAGGCCAAGTTATATTACATTGTATTTTATTTATATTATCTATATAAAAATTTTTGGATAACACTCATCATAAGTTTTCTTCTGAAATATATAATTTTGCCCAAATTATTACTTATTTGATAGGACCGCGTTGCTGTGAGGACGTGCTCTGACCTGCAGGACGCGGCTCATCCACTGGAAGCTGTCCTCCTCTGAGGCGTCGGGCCTCTGCTCCGCCACCACCACAATCCTGTCGTCATGGAGCACGCTCACTGAGAACACTGCCATCCTGGAACCACATATAACAACAGCTCATGTTAGATTGCTTTATTTTGCACTCAAGAGCACAGTATTAAGGTAAGGTATACTTTATTGATCCCTTTTGAGGGAAATTCATTCTCTGCATTTGACCCATCCCTCAACCAGTGCCATTGGGGCATCCTGTCAGGAGCAGTGAGCATAGACTGTATATATATATAAATGGACATAGCTAATGTGCTAGCTGCCGCAATCCAAACAGGAGCTAAACATTCGCGCGAGGCGGTTCCTTCAGGCTCTGGTTGCAATTCACTCTATTGAAAAACCGTCACTCCTCCCTCTGTCATTGCTGCTGTCAGGCTCACCATTTGTCCCTAAATTAAGATATGAACATTAATAACAGACCAATATGGTGCCTGCTTTCTACCTTAGTTAGAGTACTTTTGTGCGTTTTGGGTTGATGGGGGAAACTGCAGTGCCTGGAGGAAACCCATCCAGACACAGTAGAACGTGCAAACTCCGCACAGAAGGGCCCAGGCTTCTTCCTGTGAAGTGAGAGTGCTAGCCCCTCTGCCATCGTACCGCAATTGAAGTTGAAAGCCCCTCCCTCCCTTCTCTCCCTCTTACCTGCCCCTGTACACAAACTTCATGGGCTCCACGGCCAGAGCAGTAGCCACCACATCATCAGCGTTATGTCTGCGCCCGCTCACCACCATCAGCCCGTCCAGCTTCCCCACAACAAACACAAGGCCATCCTGCACAAGCAAAGGTTAAGTGAAGTCATTATGACTGGTCAGGTCTAGTAACCATCACTGTACACTGCTTTTCAAAGTGAATTGTGGGAAATTTTCAGTGCAATACTTTTTCACCTGCTGGACATTCAGACACCACTAAAAATGGTGTGCCCCTATTTAGTGTCCTGTGTAGAAAGTACTGAGATTTGGATGCAGCATTGTTAAGTTCCTAGATAGTTTGACTGCCCTCTGGTGGTTATATAGCACAGCACAGACTATGAACACTATGAAACAAGCCTTAAAGAGGGGGGTATTACACGTCTATGGTGTATTAACTGCTAACACATAACATATTTAGATCACCATGTTACCTTTTATTGTTTTGAAAATGCAGAATTCACCAAAAACAACATATTAACATGTTTTATAAGTTTTACTTTCGTTTTTAAGGCTCTGAGTCTCCAAGTCTACATATTAACTGTTTTATAAGTTTTACTTTCGTTTTTAAGGCTCTGAGTCTCCAAGTCTTCCCTCCCTTTGCCCTCCTTCTTGCTCAATCCCTCTGCCTTCAGAGCGCTATCGCAACACAGTCAGCGTGCATTTTGCTTCAGGTTTGTCAAGTTGTTGTGATTGTATCATTTTTTTTTATACTTATGGAAAATTGTTGTGCGGGAGCATGGGTGACATAGGCTTGTGGGCTGAGTTTTGGATCGGATCGTATTGCTAACTGTAAGGAGGGTCTGAATAGGACCAGGGAGAGATCGCAGCATTACTCAAACATGCATGGATGACATCTAAAAACACAACATTATAACATGGGAGAAAGCTCCAAAAAGTCGATTTTGCATTATACTCCCTTGTTAAAGGTGAGGATAGTACTGACCGGTCCTGTGAAGCCCAGCAGAGAGGTCCTGGTGAAGGCGCGCTCACACACGGGAACACCAGAGGGCGACACTGGGATGGTCTGGAATAAAGGAAGGATTAGTCAAATAATGAAAAACTAAAGTGACATTATTTCAGTTCTGAGTGTCTTAAAGGTGCTGTACCTGACTTATGTTTCATTGAATAAAGTAGAATTTGTATTGCTCCAGTACAGATATATTGTAGAAGCTGCCCTTAGGGTCAGAATGAGATTGCTGTCTGCTGTGTGCTTTTTATTGTCTGTGAACCAGGAAGTACACTGTTAGCATGCTAGTTGTGTTTAGCATAACTGGCATGGGCCTGAACTATTTGGTAAAAGAACTAATTGTGATTTTTCTGACAAGTATTGTGATTGCAATTCGATTTTTATGTTTAAAAAGTAGGACTGAGGAGTGTGCATTGTAAACAACTAACTAACAACCATTTGAGAGAAGACTGAAATATGAACTGCTAAACTAATACAAGAATCCCTTGCATTTCAGAACATGTTTGTAGAGGTCTAAACTACAGGGTTAGCAGCTTTTAGACATGGTTAGGCATTTTGTTGTTTGTAAATGTCTTAATTTAAATAATAACATAATTGCATCACAGTAGGATATAATGCAATCAAAACTCCAATCTGAATCTTCGCTATTATCAAGTTTTGATTGCATTATATCCCACTGAGATGGCAAACTCTGCTCTGGCCTCTGAAAGTTGTGAAAAGCACTTATAAACTCATCACGGTGACTAATTAGGATGTGCAAAATGCCTAAGGTAAGTGAGGAAAAACTTTGGACCATTTCAAATGAGCTGCTTTTCATGTTTTTAAAGGTTCTGTACATAATTTTTTTCCCCATGTATTTGAGCAAAATTTGTCTTATCCCAGTAGATATATTGTACAAGCAGCTATTGAGGTCAAAATAAGTCTGCTGTGTACTGTCTGCATCTAATTCATAGGATTTTATTGTCTGATAATCAGGAAGTGCACCTTAGCATGCTAGTTGTTTTTAGATTCACCGTGACGGCAAAACTCCACTCTGGTTTTGAATAGCGCTAATAAACTCATTGCTGTGACTAAGTGATTTAGATTCACGTGACGGCAAAACTCCACTCTGGTTTTGAATAGCGCTAATAAACTCATTGCTGTGACTAAGTGAGGAATAACTTTGGACCACTGCAAACTGTATAAAATGAACTAGATCTGTTTTTCATGTTTTTAACACCATAAAAATCAGGTACTGCTCCTTGACGACTTGCTACAGAGACAGAGACAGACCTCAAAGACGTTCTTGGTCATCCCGGGCAGGCCGTAGTAAGACACTCCGGAGGTCCCTGAGCTCACACAGATCTCCCCCACCTCATCGGTCCGACAGAGGAGAGGGGGGCCGTCCACACGCACCACACACACCAGCGCTGGACACAAGCAAAGAGGAAGAAAGGGTTAGGATGTTTACACTGTGGAACATTATAGACAAGGAAAAGCATTTCCATGGACAACAAGCAGAAGGAGGAGGGTTTGTGGAGATGCAGGCTCACAGTAAGGACGCATATTTTTCAGTGCAGTAAACAACCAAAATGAAAAACAAAGCATGCTTTTATTTTAGTCAATTTTCTGTCTAAAAAGGTACATACTGTGGCTTTAAATAAACAAATCTGTATGTTCCCATCTTTGCTTAATGATAACCTAGTTTATTTTTGCTGCAGCTGCACTCGCTATGTTTAGTGTTGGTAGAGAATCATGGAGGAAAAACTTTGGTGCTGATTTATGGACTTGAAAACAGAGCTACATTCGTACACATTTTTACAAACTATCTGGGAAAATGGAATGATTTCTGAGACTCAGAGAAGATGACCTTGTAAACAGGATTAATGAAACAAGAGCGAGTGAAGATAAATACAACTCCAGGTATCTTTTGGATGAGGGACAATAACAAACTAAAGTCAAGTCAATTTTGCAAGTGTATCTTTGCAATTTATGTTCTGTGATATTTGATCTGCCTTTTACCATTGTATTTATGAACTACAGTGTCCAAGTCATTTCCCCTGTACATCTATGAAATGTTACTATAAAATGAACTGGAAAAGGACATTCTAATTAAAAAGCTGAATGCGCGACACAATACTAGTACTATATATTCATTCATAATTTGGGTCTTGAGGTTAGAAAGTCACTAAAATAAGACTTAGGACTAAAATGTGTATAAAGTAGCACTGTGCCAGGACTTATCAAGGTATAAACTAGGACTAAAGCTACACTAAAAACAGGACTAAGTCAGGTATGGACTAAGATTGAACCAGAAGTAAACAAGGACTGAACCAAGACTACACTAGGACTGAAGAACGGGAACTAAACTTGGACTGAAACTGGACTAAACCAAGACTGAACGAGGACTGAACGAAGACTGAACCAGGACCAAACCAGGACCGAACCAGGACTAATCCAGGACTAATCCAGGACACAGACTCACAGGGGTTGGCTGAGTCTTTGATGCTTACCTCCGGGCAGCACTTGTCCCACGTCCTGCACAGTGAGGACAGACAGCTTCTCTTCTGTGTCCACACGGATCACCCCATAGCTCAGACTGGACATGGACAGGACAGCCTTCCCTGGGGGAGGGACACCGGGCTCTGGAGGTCTGCAGCAAACACAGGGCACAAACTGTTATACACAGCAGGTGGCATGGATAAATACAAATAAATACAAATACATAAAAAAAATAAATAACTTTGTGGTTTGTATTATATCAGATTTTACAATAAATTAGTGTCTAATAAATTTGACATCTGATAATCCCCCAGCAATCTTTTTTTAGGCATCATTTTGGTGGGTGGGATTGTTGAGAGCTTATCATTTTGGGGTTAGGAGTCATTTAAAAAAACATGAAATACAATTCCACAACTATTTTTGAGATTTATAATTATTCATTCAGGACTAAACTAAATTAGGACTAAATCAGAACTAAACTATAACTAAACTAGGACTAAACTAGAATTAAACTAGAACTAAACAAAACTAAACCAGGACTAAACTAGGACTTAAATGGGACTATATACTTAGTCAATCATTATTCATCATAATAGTCTATTTTTTGGAACTGTCATAATGGGACAAATGGTGATGTGCTGCAGCTGTTGTGTTTGACCTGCGGATGGCGACGGTGAGGGCCTCAGAAGAGCAAGCACAGGGGCAGATCACCTCCGGCCTCAGCCCTCGGTTCTGGAAGACGTTTACGAAGGCATCACACGAGGATATGGACCCTGTGGAGGAGGAATGTGTGTTTAATGATCAGCACTACAACTAATGACTAAATGAGGACTAAACTAGGAACTAAACTAACTAAATTAGGATAAAACTAAAACTTAACTAACACAATTAGGACTAAACTAGGACTAAACTAGAACAGGACTAAACAAGGACTAAACTACGCCTAAACTAGACCTAAACTAGGACTAAACTAGAACAGGACTAAACAAGGACTAAACTACGCCTAAACTAGACCTAAACTAGGACTAAACTAGAACAGGACTAAACAAGGACTAAACTACGCCTAAACTAGACCTAAACTAGGACTAAACTAGAACAGGACTAAACAAGGACTAAACTACGCCTAAACTAGACCTAAACTAGGACTAAACTAGAACAGGACTAAACAAGGACTAAACTACGCCTAAACTAGACCTAAACTAGGACTAAACTAGAACAGGACTAAACAAGGACTAAACTACGCCTAAACTAGACCTAAACTAGGACTAAACTAGAACAGGACTAAACAAGGACTAAACTACGCCTAAACTAGACCTAAACTAGGACTAAACTAGAACAGGACTAAACAAGGACTAAACTACGCCTAAACTAGACCTAAACTAGGACTAAACTAGAACAGGATTAAACAAGGACTAAACAAGGACTAAAGTAGGACTAAACAAGGACTTGACTAGGACAAAACTAACTAAATTAGGACTAAACTAAAACTAAACTAACAAAACTAGGACTGAACTAGGACTAAACTAGAACAAGACTAAACAAGGACTAAACTAGGACTAAACTGGAACTAAACCAGGACTAATCCAGGACTCATCCAAAAGTAAAGCAGAACTAAACTAGACCTAAAACAGCACTAAACCAGGTATGAACTAGGACTGAACCAGCACTACTATGTACTAAAATAATATAATAATCCAATATAATACAGCGCAGACTCACAGGGGTTGGCTCCGTCTGCCACGATGAGCATGCGCAGACAGCTCAGGCTCAGGTCCCTCTGCTCCCTCTGGGCCAGCAGAGACCAGTGCATGTCCCGGGACTTCACCACCGCTACACCCGCTGGACAACACACAGGAGAAAAGTACAAATTACACAAGGCAGTATGTAATTAAACTGTTGTAAAGGTCTAATTTTGGAATAGTTAATTGTCTTGAATATTGTTCATACTATGTATTCTACTGCCAATTTGTTCTTTAGTTTTGTCCTTCATTTTGGGCTCTACTGAAGGCCATGGCCAGGAGCATATTATTGCAGCACAGGCGCATGTGTATGTGCGTACT
>KN485018.1:48526-87141 GCA_000787095.1 Periophthalmodon schlosseri
ACTAAACACATGTACTGAAAAAAAACATTCAAAATACTACCTCTGTACGGAATACTCTTTATTTCGGTGGTATTCAAATACAGTTACTTTTCTAAAAATACATGGCAGTACTTCATCAATTCAGGCTTCAAACTGAACAGAGAAAAATCAAAAACGCAGCTCTTGTGGTGAGTGGATGTGTGATTTTTCATTCTCTGGTGATAAATAAATGTATTACAAATGGTGCAACAAACAAAGGTGTTTTAATCCTATTTCAATTTTTTATTTTTTTTTACACTATTATATAATGCAACTCAAAGTGAAAGTATTGAAAATATTCCGAACACAGTACTCTGATTGAACCATGTAACATGTGAATACATTACAAAATACATTGTTATGCAGTATTCTATTCAATATTCTATAACTAAATACATGTTTTTCTTTCCCCACACTGAACATACTGTGTGTGTGGTGGTACCTTTGAAGGCATGGACCTTCTGGATCCAGGACAGAGGGTTGACCTTCATCAGGGAGTAGGGGATACTGATCACATGGAGCCGCTTCCATACGCTCTGGAAAACACAACACGTCTTCAGTTCATCTTTTTAGCAAAGTCATTATTTTGATTTTTTACTGTCCACACGTGTTACACAACTTCCAGTAGTCCTTTGCTTGATAATCTTATTATGGCTAACACAGCTCAAAATGTTCTAGTACAGACCAAAGAAGCACAGGATTAAACAGGGTCTAAACCAGATCTAAAGCAGGACTCAACCTTAACTAACAAAGCAAAACCTTAACTAAATAGCAAAACAACTTAACCACCACTCACCCAGGACTCAAGAACTAAACCTGGTCTAAAGAAGCACAGGATAAATCAGGTCTAAACCAGGACTCAACCAGGACTTGAATAAATGAGTGCCTCACATTTTAGCATCATCACATCATTTCAACATCCTTCAGCTTGTGTCAAACGTGGCTAATACTTTTACATAAACTTGTGAATTAGCTCTTACAGCTACGTGCCCTTTGCTCCTTCCATAAGCTTGTGATTAGCAATAACTTAGAATTAGCCGTTCTGCTACTCACCGTCATGACGCCGTGCCATAATCCAGCCTCTCGTTTGAAATCCAGGACGTTGGTGATGGTCTCGCCTGGAAAAGCAGAACCACAATTTGACAAGGGCACCAGAGTGTGTTATTCTGTTCATAGACTTTTACAACACGGCTCTGTAATCCTGATGGACAGTGAGAATTAGTGAAGAGGGTAGTCATGGTGTGATGTCCACAGTGAGTTTGGAGGTGACTCTAGAGGAAAAAGCTGGCATTAAAAGTGGCCTATATAGCTATCCTGGGGGAGAGTCCGCCATTTCTTGTTTCCATGGAGATTTTTGTCTAGAATGCTCCATGATATGGTATTAAAATTATCCATCTTGGAGACAAGCAGGTAATTCCACCAGGGCTAATTACAGGTCAGATCGGTAATCGTACTCAAAGTAAAAATTAATTAGAGCAATAAAAACACCTGTAATGAATATAAATGCTGTATAGATGAATAAATGCCGTATCGTGGAACATTTCAGGCAAAGCAATAACATCTTCATGGAGACAAGCAGGTGGTGACTCCCCCACCAGAAGGGCTACATAGTGAACCTTTAAAGATTAATTAGGAAACTGCAAAAGAACATGCTCGTCTAAATATTGTATTATTATTTTATTATATTTTGTGTTACTATTTTATGAATTTTATTCATTAAAACAGTTCTGAAGTACACAGGACTGAAACCAACGTAACTTTGCACTACGTAACTTTTCTGGAGGAGGATCCGTCTTCTGCTTGTCTTCATAGAAATAGAGTACTCAATGAAAAGGTATTGATAAAGTCATAGTCATATGGAAATTAAAATATTATGCGATGAAAATATACATCTATTTAGAGATAATAATAATACAATATACATGGTAAAGAATTAAATACTTTTTTTTATTGAATGGCGGTGTAATAGTGTCTGACCTTCCGTGTAGCTGCAGGCCTGTGTGAGCGACTGACAGTGAGCCAACATGGCCGCCCGGGACACGCTGACGCCCATGGTGCTGCCCTCTTTGCTGGTCTTGTACTGGACACAGAACAGGTGTCACAGATGTGTTGTACAGTGAGAGTACCTGGTCCGATCCCGGACCAGAGACTTACCTCGATGTATGCGATGTCGTTGTTGGCCTCTCGGATGGGTGGGTGCCAGTCTTTGGGAGGCTTCACCACATGTTTCCCATCAGTCACAAACCAGAGGAGCCGTGGCCAGCCTGCAACAACACACAGAAGAGACGCCACTGAAGACACTCAAACTAGTGGGGTTCATTTTGGCAATACAGTTCAATTTACTTGTCTTTTTCTAAAATTATTTCTGGTTTTAATCAAGATGTAGTCAAATAATTATTGTTTTTCTTAGTCTTGTTTTTAGTTCACGGAAATGTCATGTTAAGTTAGCAGATTAAATCCATAAACGTTTTAGTCTAGTATCAGACATGTATAAATTTAAAACTCTGATAAACTGTAAAAAATAAAATTAACTGCAGATAGTAATAACCAATATATGAAAACAAATAGATATTCAATCTATATTTTCTGAAAATGCAAGTTGAGTTCAAATCAAAATAACACAAATATTGTAAAAGGTTTTGACATTAAATCTGTCAAATTGCTGTACTGCTTGTTTCTCACAGAACTGTGCTGCTGTATTTAAAAAAAAAAAATTAGGTTACATTTATAAAATGTAAAATAAAATGAAAATCAAATTCGATTTTTCATTTTAACATTTAAGGTCACAACAAAAAAGGTTGTCAGATGTTATACTTTTATACAACTATACAATAACTAACTACCATAAATTTCGCACTATAGAGTGCACCTGAATATAAGCCACACCAGCTAAATTTTAAAAGAAAATCAATTTTGTACATATATAAGCCGCACTTGAATATAAGCTGCAGGTTTTCATGTTGTAACATGAGATATTTACACAGAAAGATGGTGCAGGGAAGTTTCTTTTTTAGTTTTAATTTAAGACACGCTTTTTTTAAACTGTGCCTGAAAATCGGCAGTACAGGCACCAACACCCATCGACACGGGATGGACAGACCTGCATGTTTAGAAAATAAAACAGCACCAACACGAGCCATCTGCTTTTATTTCCTCTGAAAGCTTTTGTCGTCTTTTTACATTGACTAAGTTCTTCCCGCTGCCGCCTCCAACGCGCACAATCGTTTTAATTGACGCCAAGTTTACATGCAGTGCCTCCATTTCCTTCTTTGATGCCAGATCCATTGCCTTTAACTTAAAAGCTGCATCATATACATTTCTTCGTGTGTTTTCCATGATGAGGGTGTGTGCATTATGCACAAAATGACAGTTCAAAATCAACACTAGTGTAGTCTTCAGCGCATAATCTTTCCCGACGTCTGTCTCACTCTTGCATTTACTGCTAGAGAGTGCCCCCTGGTGGCCGTTAGCCAGAAAAAATCTATAAATTAGCCGCACCGTTGTATAAGCTGCAGGGTTCAAAGCGTGGGAAAAAAGTAGCGGCTTATAGTCTGAAATTTACGGTATTCAATTATTTCTACCGTATTTTCCAGACTATAAGACGCACTTTTTTCATAGTTTGTCCGGGGGTGCGACTTATATGTGAAATATATGTTTTTTTCTTCATTATTATGCATTTTTTTGGCTGGTGCGACTTATACTCCGGTGTGACTTATACTCCGGAAAAACGGTAGTTTATCTTTCTAGTAAAGTGTCATAGCTCTGTACATTGTGTCACATTTTGAGCGTCCCTAGTTTAAACCAGCTGAAAGTGCCTCTTGGACCAAACGGCGTGCTAGTATTGCACCTTTAAAGGTGGCCACCTCTCCGGTCTGGGCTTTGGGCAGGCCCTTCTGACAGGCGTCTGTGGTCAGGGCCAGGCTCACTCCACAGCTGCCCAGCAAGAAGCCCATCTGCTGGCTGCCCGCATCCTGGGGACACAAGGGGTAGATCAGCATGGTTAGCCCATAGAATCATTAGTGACCCTTCACACATTCTGTTCTCTGGGCGGTGCTATAGAGCAGCTATATACAAAATCAGTATATTCAAAAACTCATTTATATTGTCTTTAAAGTTGTTGAACAATGTAAAGTAGCAATAATGGTGTAAAGAACAAGAGCTGTGCCTCTATTATGAGTTTGTCCTTATGTCTATCGTGTTATATTTGCAGCTGTTGTACGGCAGCCATTGAAGTATTAGTTTTTCCCTGCATATATTTATTTATTTTTATTAATGAATTAATGTTTCTCCTCCAGCACAAGACAAATTTCCTTCTGGGACAATAAAGTTGATTCTGATTGTACTAATTGCTTTATTCATCTACATCTACAATCTGCCAATTTACATTTTAGCATTATTCAATAACTGCCACAAATCTTTAGCAATTTACAATGTACAGATACTGAGTTTAAGAAGCACTTGCTTTTTTAAACTTTGCATTTGAAAACTTCAGTGAAGGTGTCTGATGTCAGTAGGGAGTGAAGGTTTCTAAAAGAACCAATTAGCAGTACGGCACTCAGCATGACGCTAACAGATGAATGATGATAATGCAAATCAGGCCCTGAAAAGATTGGAACAAGTCTGCCAAAGGTGTGTTAACTTCAAAAACATGGAGGAGCACTTCCTGGTTCAAATTGCTGATGCAGAGAGTTGAAACTGTCCTAGTAGAAGTTACAGCTGCTTATCTCCGAGGAGACGTTTTTGCTTTGCCTTTAAGGTTCTACAGTAAACAGTATTAAAGTTATTATCTTAAATGTATTCAATTACAGCTGTTTTTATTGCTAAAAAAATGCTTTGGTGGCGCCACATGCTCATCTCTGGAGATAGATATGTTTAATGCAATACTGTGGAACATTTCATGGCAAAGCAATAACATTTCCATGTAGACAAGCAGGCCCCCTACCAGAAAAGTTACAGAGTACACCTTTAAGGAACAGCCCCACCAAGCATTATAAAACATGCAAATGAGACTGAAAAACGGCATAAGAAATTTGTCTCTTAAGAATATATGTAAAAGCAGAGCTATAACGTGCTGAGGGCGTGTGTAAATGCATTCTTTTTGTTCTGCAGACATTTGCTAGTGCAGTGGATCAAAGCAGTAGCAGAGACAGCGCTGCAGCATTAGCCTGTCCAGAGAGGAGCGGAGGAGAGAGAAGTCTGCCACACAAATGAGCTACGGGCAGACACAAGCTGAGAACACCCGCTGAGGAGAGCCGAGCCGGGCGCACCAGGAAAAACACAACGCTCGGAATAAATGAGACCATGTCAATAACAGCCAGTATGAGGTCTTCTGTCTACACTAGTTTTATTTCTATAAAAATCCGTAAAAACTTGTAGAAACTCGGGCAAAGCTGGATAAATCGTTTGGCCTAGACTGAAAACTAATGTTGTTTAAAGGCGCTGTACCTGATTTTTACCATTTTAAAAGCATGAAAAACAGAACAGTTGGCAGATCGTAACTTATTCCTTACTTTTCTAATATATTACAAACATCCTAATTATTCACCATGATGAGTTCAAAGAGGTTTTTAGAACTTTCAGAGGCCAGAGTGGAGTTTTGCCATCACAATAGTGCTAACAACGAATAGCATGCTAACAGTGCACCAGCCTTGCTTCTACTACTAGAAGCTGATTTACATAATGATACATAATATGTCCCCATTGAAAACTTTAGTGTGATAGAGTAATGGCGTTAGAACCCAATGTCTCTGGGCAATATGGCCAATGTAGGAGACCCCACCCTAAAACTCAGGCTACTGCTCCCTTTAGGTTTAGGTTGTAATTCCAGGTAGGATTTACCTTTTGGGTAAGGAGCATCTGGATTGGCACGGGGGGGTTATGTTTTTGGTGCGGGGCACTTGGATGGGGACAGGGGTCAGGGGGTTTACCTTTTTGGTGAGGGGCACTTCGATGGGCACGGGGATGAGCTCTGCGAGGAGGCAGCCATAAAAGGCCACCATGAACATGACTGGGTCACTGTTAGGGAACACCAGCGCCACCTGCAGACAGCACATAGTCAGGTTTAGAGGGACCCTTTTATAAGAGCTTTACAACTATCTGAAGACTAGGGACACAGTGTTTCCCGTTCATAGTGTTATTTTCTCTCTTACCGTCTAAAAAATAAGCTGAACTTAAAAACATGTATAATCATTTTATTCTTTTGTCCCTTGTATTTTCATAAACATAAGAAACTATACTGTTAAAATGAATCACTTAAAAAAAACAAACATTAAATTAAGTTTGGCTTGTGTCACCATAGTCTCTGGAAGAAATTATGATGAAATTTCATCAAAAAGAAATTACACTACACTAAGCAGGTAAAACATTTAGAGAAAAAAAAAAAATGGTTAGCCTCCCAACAATACATCATTTGCAGTAAGGTAAATATTTTGTTATTGTCATACCATGAGATTTGGATATAGTTAATGTCACTACTGAGGAGCTGCCTGTACTGTATACAGTATAACATTTACTAGCATTTACATGGCTACCATTGCAAAAGGAGACATTAAAATGGGAAGTAAGAGGGTTAGTTCAGTAAGAGTCAATTGCATTGCTATCAGTTGTGGAGCTTCCTTACCCTGTCTCCAGGCATCAACAGGGGCTCATTCCTGGAGCTGAGCTTGTTCAGTAGTGTGTAGGCCAGCTTCTGACTGCGCGTCCACAGCTTACCTGTACAACCAACGCAAGTTACATACAGCCTACACCAATGATCATTTTGTTGACAAGATGATTTTGGCAGTTTTTGTCATGTTTACATACACTATGCTGCCAGGTAGTCGAGTGGTCCAAGCAGAATCACATATAAGAAAAAAGAAAACTAAACAAAAACGAAATAAAAACTAATTCTAAAATTATGACTAGTGTTAGTTATAAAAATATATTTTATTGACCAATGAAAACTAAATCAAAATCTAATTTAAGGGATGAGTGGGGACAGCATCCAAGCATTTCTAATAGAGCTGCTGAACTGGGAAGTACCAGGAGGACTAAAGGGGGGAGTGTGGGAGGGAGGAGGGGTGGGGTCTGGACATATGGGAACTGTGTGATCGGTTTAACAGGTATCTACTCCTTCAAACCCCTGCGGCGCGTGATGCCACCAAGTACCCTAAATTGGTAGTGGCCAATGGAGCGAGGACACACACATTTTTATACATACATATATACACATACATACTTTGATAAGAAAGCTGCAAATTTACCGAGTTTGCACTAAAATTGTTAACAACAGACTAGGAAGATAATGCTATTCAAACACCATATACACAGTTTAGTAGCAAAAAATGTATTTAGTGTTTAGTTACACTTTAAATAATGTAATTTATTTTATTGTTTTTAATCCAAGAGCCTAATATCCGACTATGTGCAAAAATCAACATCCAAAAAAACAAAAATGAAATTGAAATTTGTTATCCCGTACCATAGGTGAGCGTGTAGACCGGTTTGCCCGCAGTGTCCAGGGAGGTCAGACAGGGGGCTTTGGGCTGAGTGGTGCCCCATCTCTGCAGAGCCGCGGTCAGGGAGGGAGGCCAGCTGCTGCCAACCCCCAGAGCCTCCCCCTCCAGCGGGCTCGTCTGCTGTCCCTCTGGCCTGGGCTGGTCCGGGTCAGCCTGTTGGACTGGAGGGAGACATGCACAGTTAGTAATATTCCTTTTAAGGTAAACAGTTGACAAGGGTCCCAGTATGTTGGACTTGACGCTGTAAAAAAGAGGTTAGCTCTGGGGTATGAAATGATATGTGGATGAGAATGACATCAATATTTATAATTAGGTTAGTCATTGAAAATAAATGGTATTAAAGGAGTTGTACCATATATGTTTTCATGTAATGAAGTAAATATTGTTTTGTCCCAGTACAGATATATTGTAAAAGCAGCTCTGTGCTGTCTGCATCTAATTATAAAGTGTTTTTATCGTCTGCAAACCAGCAAGTACTGGGAATACTCATGCCCTGTGAGCATGCTAGCTGTTATTAGCAGTGCTGTGACATCCAAACTCCACTCTAGCCTGAAAGTTGTGCATTTATAACCTCAATGCAGTACATAATTTGGATACTAGTAATGCTATAGAAAAGTGAGGAATAACTTTTGACCACTGCAAAAGATTTAAAATGAACTCGTTCTGTCTCTGACAGTTAAGGTTAGGTAAAGTGCCTTTAACTCACTGTCCAAACTCAAAGCGTGCTACAAATGTTCCATATCAGAATAATCATATTACAGAGGTATAATTAAGACTAAGAAAAGTAGCTGCTAACTTTGTTGTTTGTTGCAGGCTTTAAAAACACAGAGGAGCACTTCCTGGAATATTTTTGGCATATTTTATATGAACATTTTGTGACAACGCAACATTCTTGTTCATGCAATACATTTGACATATTTATTGTTTTCATCATTTATTTATTTATTTATTTTTCAATATTGGCCAGCCCTAGCGAAATGGAATGGGGCAATATAATTTTGGATGTAACTACCAACTTCTACATTTTTCCTAATTTTACACTGCTTGTCGTTCTCAGTCTTTGGTACACACTTTAAATGATTCTTTCTTTTGTATGTGCCCTGGTTGTGTTCTGGCTCAGCGGTCCAGCAGGCCCAGCTCGCGCTTTCACCTCCCCCCTGCGCCCCTCCTCTGGTCGGGTCCTCCTGCCCAGATCCATGTGGGGCGCTGGACTGGAGGACAGGTTTGGACAGGGCAGGACCTTCTGTTTCCGGAACACTCCCCCTGACCACTGCATGGACCTGGCACCATCACCTCACCTACCACTGAGACTCAAAATGGATGTACCTCCTTTATTTGACATTTAAGGCTTTGTTAAAAGTTCACTATTATGCTAAACTGACTTTTTTAGCTATAATGTGGTTTATAAAACATCCCTGGAGTTGTGTTTTAGTGGTGCACTATGTAACTTTTGTGATGGAGATGTTATTTCTTTGTCTGTAATGTTCCACAGTATGGCATTAAACCTATCTATCTTGCGTTCATTCAAATGAAGGTGCTTGTTTATTATAATAGATCCCATGAAAAACAAGTCACCAAGGTTCTCCATCTGGCAAAAATGCACTATTTTTAAAAAAGAATAGGTTAAATAAAACTGATCTTATTAATGATTTTCAAAAATTTGCCTTGATTTTGTCCTGGTAATGTTTCTGTCAAGTTTGTATATTCACTAGAAAAATAGAGCATGTTTTTTATAAATTTATTATTTTTTTGTTTTTTTATAAATGAAATTATTGAGTCAAAAATATATTAAAATATTGCAATAATATCAGTATAACAAAAATTTGCAACATTTTCCAAAATTGTGAAGTCCTATCTTAAATTATATTGTCTCTGTATGAAAGTTCTACAGGATATTATTTGCATTTGACCCATCCATCAACCAGTAGGCTACCGATTGGCAAAATTATAAGGTAAGTGGGTCAACACAAGGGACCCAACTCCAAATCTGAGCCAGGATCTTGGCTGAGAAAGTTATAGGCTCAGAAAGACAGCTATGTACATATAGCAATAGAGTGTGGAGAAAAGCATTAAGCATATTAATAAATGTGCTGTATATGATTTTTACTGTCTTAAAAATGCAACCAAACTAGTTCATTGTAAACAGTTTGCAGTGGTCCAGAGTTATTCCTCACTTACCTTATCCATTCAGAACATCCTAATAATTCACCATGATGAGTTTATAAGCGCTTTTCACAACTTTCAGAGACAGGTGTGGACTTTTGCCATTATGGTATTGCTAACAACAACTAGCACGCTAACAGCACACCAGCCTTACTTCCGTGCTCATTGCCAAGTTGAACCACGCTTTATAATTAGATGCAGACAGCACACAGTGGTCTAATTTTGATCCTAAGATCTGTTTTTAGAAAATAACTGTACTGGGGGCTTTTTTTAAACTTTATCACATGAAAATAAATCGGTCAGTCCCTTTAAGACCTTATTTTTATGCATTTTAATTGTTATACATACACAGATTTTCCTACCACATTAGACCAGGTCGGACTGTGTTTCGCATCTAGTTACGATCCTAGTTTTTTCATCTTACCATCCAACAGATCTTCAAAATCATCAACAAAGAAGTCAGGTAAGGGCGGGCGCTTGGGTCTCTTCAGCGTGTTGAGAAGCTGCTGGATTTTGGAGGAGACACGGCTGTGGACTGGAACTCCTACACAATAAGAGCGGAGGGGATGAGGGACAATATGGCACCAACATAAATATGGAGCTGAACCAGGAGAGAGGGAGAAACCGAAGAGCGGAGGACGAGAGGGGTGAAGAGTAAAGGAGGGCTGAATAATTATGGAGGAATATATAATGGTAGTTTATTTTTTATCATGTTAATTGCCAGAGGTGGGTTGAGTATTTAAAAAGAACAATGGTACTTTTAAGGGTGTACGACGTAACTTTTCTGGTGTAGGGTTTGTCACATACTTGTTTCCATCAAGATATTATCGTTTTTGCCTGGAATGCTCTACAGTATGGCATTAAACATACCCATCTCCATGGAGACTAGCGGGTCAGAACCGCAGAGACGCAACCCCGCTCACAGTAAGTAAGTAACTCGTGTTTTTAGAAGTATTTACGAGCAATAAAAACACCTATAATTGAATAAATGCAAAATAGGTTAGTATAATGCCATACTGTGGAATATTCCAAGCAAAGTAATAGTCATTCCTTCCCCTAAATAACAACTATTAAAAATATGTCACTTTAATTTAGTTGAATTATTCAGCCCTCAAGAGTGACAGGAGAGGGAGCGGAGAGTGAGTGGTGTAGCAGTCCATGACCATAGGTTTGGTGGTCCGATTCCCCCGACACCACCGGAGTGAAAAAGTGAAACAAATATATGTGTACTGCAAAAAGTAATATCTAGATTTGTTAAAATTATACATGAACAGCTGAGCAGCGTCATTGTACTAATATGTAAAATAAATAAATAAATCAACCCAAATCTATACAAATTATTCTTAGTTAAAGTGAATGGAGCTGATACAGATATGACTTTTTGCAGTGGAAATATTGAAATCTCAGATAAGCTTCAAGAAAAGAGTTGTTAGGGTGAGGATTCAGTAGAGCAGTGAGACCCCTTCACCAAATCTGAGCCAGGATCCGCAAAACCTAGCTGGAGGATTTGGATACTGGGCATGGGGGTCGTGGTTGGCTGCTCTTGCAGTTGACTGGCTGGCACGCTGAGCAGTTTTTAAACTTTTTCAATTTTTTGTTACATTTTTAACGTAATATCTTGGGATTTTGACCAACTAAGAAGTGCAGCCTGTGCAGTTCAAAGGACAGAAGTTAATGGATTGTGTGATTTGAGCAGTTTGTTTTCCTGTATCCATGCTGACCCTGAATGGAGACAGCTATGCTAGCCAAATGCTACAGACTTTTTTACAACAATGCAACAGGCTTTTTACACCAAATATGGTAGATTTTCCAGAGGAAACAGAAGGAATGGCCCGTGTCATTACCGACCAAAACAAGTGAGGCTCATGAAAGGCTTTCCTGTTGTGTCTCCAGAGTTAACCTAGTTCCCCCTGGAAGCTGCTATGATGCTGCAGGAGGGACACATTTGTCCTGAGGGCTGCTACTCTCCTCAAACTGCCCTGACATTGGGTCTGATGACCCTACCTGTTGACCTGCACTGAGACTTTTGTTTGAGCTTTTCTATTATTATTGTATTTTATTGTTCATTGTGCTTAAATTGGCCTTTGGGGACAAATAAAGTGATTTTGATTGATTGATTTAAAGGCCCTATAGCAGTACAACAATTCTGCTGTATCTTTTCTCATTGAAATGCATGTGTGAGGGAGTTGTGTATTCACTCTGCATTCATTCATAGCTGTGAGTTATGTGTTTTTGGGCAGGAGGCCTGCTGTTTTGCTCATTAGTGTCACAGAAGTCATCACAGTTTGGTGGTGTATTTTTATTCTGTGGAAAATAGAACCTCTGTTACCATAGAAACAAAGGGGTCAGTCTGGCACAGTGCCAGTGTGAGCAGACTTATTTTCCCATTTGGATCCCAACCAAAATCAAAGGTATTGCCATTAACTTTAGAGAAGCAAAAAGTATACAAAAAGCCAGCAGAGGGCGCAAGAACTCCATTTACACTTGGAAAAAAGTAAAAAAAAAAAAAGACTACTTGAACAGCAGTGTAACGTAGGCAAATAGTGTATAACAAGTCCAAGAAATACAGTTCTTTTGCCTCACCATCAGCGGTCTCCATGACGACGTGGTTGTTGCCCCGGGAGACGCCTCGCACGGATAGCACCTGGGCCCGCTCGGTGTGGTGGGCAGGGCGCTCAGACAGGCCTGTGACGTCAGGGGGGGCGGAGGGGGGATCTGAAGAGAAGGCACACAGGAGTCACACTTATGGTAAAAATTTAAAAGACGACAATGTCACAGAAACAACATATCTGGTATCTTAGACCTATACAAACAAATGCTTTAGTGCGAGAATTTTGACAGGGCGTGGACAATGATTAGCAGTTGTGACATACGTAGAGGTAATTCCATAATTTACCTAGCAAGTAAACAATGGCTCAAACTAGTCTAATTTATACAATAATTACTACTTGATGAATAAAAATATGGCAAAACCTTCACTTTTTTAGATGAATGTTTAAACTGTCAGAATAATGTACGTGCAAACTATCTCAGTAATCTGAATGAAATTTTTGTACTGGTGACATAGAGGGATTCTTTTTTAGAAATCAATTCTACTTCCTGTAATTTTCAAATTTTTTTCAAGGTTTTTGAAAGTTCTGATTTAGTTCTGGTCAGTCCAGGTTTAATTCTGGTTAGTCCTGGTTTAGTTGAGGTTATTCCTGGTAATCCCGGTTTAGTCCATAAATCGCTTCTTGACAATTGCACAAGTTAGTTGTATCTTGAAGTCAGAAAGCCTCCAACACTCCAAACCAAAGTTACCTACATAAACATGGATTGAATCAGCATCAAGGGAGTACACTGTAAAACTAACCTATGTGCGTGTGAGCCATGAGATCGGCCAGTGCTGCAGCCGTGGCGTTGGCGTTGAGCGCACTGTGGGGTGCGCTGGACCTGCCCCCGGGGTGAGAGGAGGTGGAGGAGGCTGAGGAGGACGTGGAGGAGCCCTGGATGACGCGGTTGAACCAGTGCTCGACTGTGGGGTGGGGGTGAGAGAGCACCTGGTACGGGGTGGAGGTGAGACGGCCATGGCGACGCAGAGAGCCCTCGTCTTCAGAGGCAGAGGAGGTGTCTGGGGAGTCAGACAAAAGGACAGTTACTCTAGGGCTGGATACACTTCAGATGGTTTTGATACCAAGAATTATATCACAATATATCATAATGGAACCAAAATCACATTTTAAGTTAGCACAATTATCAAATCATTAAGGCTGCAATTATTTAGACAAAAAAAAAGTCATCTGCAAAGAACAAAATATCCTATCCTATCCTTTTTATAGAAAAATTGTGTTGTTTAGACCTCTACAAATATGCTCTGAAATGCATGAGATCCCAGCATTAAATCCCTCCACCTTCAGACAAGGTGGAGGGATTTAATGCTGGGATCTCATGCATGACTTAATGCTGGGACCAGGGACCAGGAGACATTGCAAAATTACTCAAACATGCATGGATGACATCTAAAACCTCTTCAAAACATTTTTTTTGATGATGTCCCTGATCATCTCTATGAAGTATTGGTATTGTATTGGTAAGTGAGTATTCTGGATCCCAAGCAACAAAATAGGTGAATGATTGATGAAAATTGTTGATTAATTTTTGGCAATTTGATTGAAAGGTGCTCTAAAGGCGTAACATTTCTGGTGGAGGGTTTGTCATCGGCTTGATCTGATGTGATCTCTGTGGAGATGTAATTGTTTTGCCTGGAATGTTTACAGTATGGAATTAGACTTGCATTTATTCAATTTAAGCTGTTTTTATTGCTGAAAAAACACCTTGAAAAAAATGCATTCATACTGTGAGCAGGCTCGCCTCTCCACAGGTCAGATCTGTAACTTGGTCTGGTGGTGTCACCCGCTTGTCTCCATAGAGGTAGATACATTTAATGCCATACTGTGGAACATTCCAGGCAAATAAATAACGTCTCCATGGAAATGAGCAGGAAGTCACATAGCGCACCTTTTGTAACACCCCTACTATGATAACAATTATCAAAATGTGACTAAGATTGAAAATATTGATTGTCGCTGGAGCGCTAGTCATTATCAGCCCTGCGTGACTGTGTGGAGAAGCAGACAGCCTGAGGTGGAGATGTCTACAGGAGGTTTGATTCTAACAAGCTCAAATTTCACTCTCTGCAGCTCAGTCAGGGGCAGTGCATTCTCTATTCTGTTTGGTCTTTCCCTCTGGTCTCTGCCAATACAACCAACCACAGAGAAAGAACGGTCTGACACAAGAGGAGTAACGGATCTAGTGGTGTTGTCTGAGTATACAACAGGGCAGGTCGTGCCATTTCCTACTGTTTGTGTCATTGGGCAAGATATTTTGAATAATTCAATGTAAAGTCAATGGGTTTCTGTAGGGTGGCTCAGTATTACTTTGTAACATTAAAGATGCACTATGTAGCTTTTTTGGTGAAGGTTCGCCCCCTTTGCATGAAATATTCCAGTAGCAATAAACATTAATCTTCAGAGGGACAAGTAGGAAGTGTATCCGCAACCAGAAACGTTACACAGGTAACAAACAAATAACTGTATATGTACACTGTTAAGTTAACATGAGAACTGAATGATTATTATCTATATTTTTTTTTTAAATATAACTCCAAACTATGGGATAGGTAAAAACTATTGCAGAATTTTGTAAAGGTCAAGCTCTCTAAACATTGTTCAATCAGATTACGAAACACGAGTAGGTCTGAAAACAACAGGCTGCTTTCTGACAAAGACAAAGAACACATTCATAAATCTGTCCATCATTTCTCTGGCACACCATGCCACCTTACCGGGAATTTACAGAACCGCACACTCTTACGTGATTTTACAGAACCGCACAGTCTTATGTGATTTTACAGAACCACACACTCTTACGTGATTTTACTGAACCGCACACTCTTAACGTGATTTCACAGAACCGTACAGTCTTATACGATTTTACAGAACCACACACTGTTACGTAATTTCACAGAACCGCACTCTTACGTGATTTCACAGAACTGCACTCGTATGTGATTTTACTGAACTGCACACTCTCACGTGATTTTACTGAACCGTACACTCTTACATGATTTTACAGACCGTTATCGTATCCCCACGTCTCACCTGGAGGAGTACACGCCTCAACTGACGACTGCACTAGCACCGAGCGTCTCTTGGAGGGCATGGGCATCTTCCTCTCTTTGTACTTGGCCAGAGCAGCTTGGACGGCTTCTGTGTGTAAGTCTGAAGATAAAAATCATAGAAAGTATAAAATGTATGATTGCATCTCAATAGGTTGGAGTCATTTGTCATCATAACATTTTAAACCACCCGTAGTTCAAAATTCAGAATTCTATAGAGGAATGCATTTTTACTGTCAAAATGCAGTTGTTTTGACTTGGTTTATGGTTAATATCTCTGCAATTACTGGGCCTATTCACATGAAATAAAAACTAGCACAAAGTTAAATGTTTTCTGTCAGCAGAGAAAACAGAATACTCCGCAAAAAGGACTTTACAAGATTAATATGGCAAATTTGAAGACCTAATCCAATCCCTAAAAAATAATGAGTATAACATTTGTGGATTTTCTGTTTGCATGAATTATAGGGTCCTGTTAAACAACAGACATGCTGCAAATATGCCATAAAAAAGTTTCACTCTAACCTTATACAGCAAGATGGATTCTCGTGATATTTGTGAGTTCACAAACTCACAAGAATCCATCTTGAAGGACTCCCGCTGTAAGGTTAATCAGGCGGACCAATCACAAAGCAGCATTGAGGTTTGTGCAGAAGCCAAAGGCAAAGCGCCCAAATGAATCATAACATACATGGCAACACCAACAGACATACTCCACTATTTTAGTGAAAATGCTGACTGGTTTGTTTGTGAAAAACGTGCAGAGGGTAAGCACTTTGTGCATTTGTAGACAGGGAAGATGGCTGTGCTTTTGCTTCAAATGGATTTAGCAAGAGTCTGATTTTTCAGCTTGTTTCGCTGTTGTGTCGCTTTGACCAATCAGATTCATATAATCGTCATGGTGGTCCGCATTTTCCCATCGTTTTCAGTGAGAGCCACCCCAGATTGATGCGTAGAACTCAATTCAGAGCGCTACACATATCAATCTGCCATGAGCCAGATTAGGTTTAAACCAACTGGATTTCAGGGTTCAAACTCTTACATACAGTTCCTTTAAGTGCAGCTAGCCAGCATGCCTACCTGATCTGAAGCGCTCATCCCTGGTGTTGGGGGCGTGGCTCTTGTGGTGTTTGACGGACAGGAGCTGCGACGACCCTTGAGCCCTGGTGTCGATCTGCAGAGAGGGGTCTACTCCTGTAAAGAGACAGAAAATGCAATGAATGAATGCATATTAATGAATACATAAAATGTATTCATTATTACATAAAATGTATTCATTAATTCATTAATGACTGAAAGGATGTTGAAATCCATTATTGCTTGAACGCAGGACTTTTCCAGCCATTTATGTTTATGAGGAGGTTAATTAAAAGCCATCTCTTAAAAAGATGAAAAACAGAACTAGTTCATTTTAACACTGTGATGAGTTCATAAGCCATGTCCCCAGAGCCAGTCTCCATGTTTGAAGATCCGGTTGTCGAGGCCCCCGCCTTCGACTGCCGTCCAGATCTCTTTGCACCGGCCTCTCACGGAGGTGGTGGGTCGCTGGCTCAAGAGCCAGCTGAGGTGGCTTAGGCATCTGTTCAGGATGCCCCCTGGACGCCTCCCCGGGGAGGTGTTCCCACCGGGACATGGCCCCCAGAGAAGACCCAGGACACGCTGGAGGGACTATGTCTCTCGGCTGGCCTGGGAACGCCTTGGGGTCCCACCGGAGGAGCTGGAGGACGTGTCTGGGAGGGAAGTCTGGGAGTCCCTGCTTAGACTGCTGCCCCCGCGACCTGGCTCCGGGTAAGCGGAAGAAAATGGATGGATGGATGGATGGATGGGTGGATGGAGTTTATAAGCACTTTTGACAGTGTGGAGTTTTGCTGTGACATAAAGCTAACAACAGCTAACATGCTTCCTGATTATCAGACAATGAAACGCTTTATAATTAGATGCAGACAGTACATAGCTGACATATTTTGACCTTAAAAACTGCTTATACAATATATCTCTACATTATCCTATGTATGGGAAAAGATGGGTACAGACCCTTTAATTATGGTTTTGATTTCATCATGGCTGTATCCAAGCTCTTGTTAAAGAGTATGCTTGAAGTTGATTGGAGACAAAGGAGCTCCCTGAGGATAGCTTCCTCATTACTACTCAGCAAAACATGGCATGCCACTTTTTA
Organism: Periophthalmodon schlosseri; assembly: GCA_000787095.1. NCBI lineage: Eukaryota > Metazoa > Chordata > Actinopteri > Gobiiformes > Gobiidae > Periophthalmodon > Periophthalmodon schlosseri. The sequence goes on from KN485018.1 coordinate 66,036, forward strand.
TGGAAATAGTATTGGCTATCTTAGATTTAATCGCTTGTTTGTCACTTTTCTGACTGGTTTCAACAGGCCTTAGAATAAGGGAAAGAATATCCGCCAAGTGGAATTTTAAATCCCATTAAAATGAAAAATATGTTAGCTTGAACTGAGAAGAGATGTATTAAATGAGTCAAAATTAGCTTGCAATATGTCAGGCATAAAAATATAATACTACTCTACTACTGGAGAATGTGTTTCTGAATGAACTCCTAACCCCACCCACTTTCTCCCAGCTCACGCTTGAATGTGTAACTACAATAGAGAAACAGCTGTGTGGGATAGTCTCAGGCAGTTGGTTACAAATGGTTCTCCTCAAACTAAATGCCTAAGAAATAAAAAAGTCAGGTACAGGCCCTTAAAGAAAGTAATTTTAACTAACCTAAGCATTTTTGCATTATGCATATATTATATATTTTGCATTATACATCCATTCCTATAAGAATGGCTTGAATTTACTATATACCTGGGATAGACTAATGCAATTTTAATTTTGTCAGAAGAATAAAAAAATGTCACCAAATAATTCACCTAGATAAGTAAAACCAATCTAATCTTACTTCATGACAAACAATTTAGGTTGAAGTGCCTGTGCACTAAAGAGAGTGAGAGCGGAGGAGGGGTGGGGTCCTGAGGTACGAGGAACTGTGTGATTGGTCCACTTCAAACTCTTCCCCTGCAGCCAGGTGTTTGTAATCAGAAACTATCAGGGCAGTCTTTTGTGATGTCATCAAGTCGTCAAGTGAGATATTCAGGCAGTCTATCAAGTCGCCCCTTATCAATACATTTTATACAGTGTCGTTCTCTTCTGAGAGATACCGATGGCCAGCGTACGTTTTCATAGAGTGAACAGTGATGGGTTTTAAATTCATCACTTGTTTTGAAACGAAGGGCTGAGTAAAAGAGTGTATCTAAAGATTTCAAAGTAGATGCTGAAGTCTGCATGTATATTATATCTCCATAATCCAGTACAGAAAAAAAAGTTGCTTGAACAATCTCTTTTCTGTAATTCAATGGGATACAAGATTTGTTTCTATAATAAAATCATAATTTTGATTTTAATTTCAAGATATGTAAGGATAAGTTTTTCGTTAAGCCAAAACCAAAGATATTTATAGGCGGTGACTCTTTCAATCAATATACCATTTACTGTATGAAGATTTGTAGCTTACACATCACTTAAATGTTTTTTAGAAAAAAAAAAAAAATCTTGGAAAATTTTGGATTTCATTTAAATCCTGCTGCAGTTTTAAAATCGCTTCATCAGTAGAGGGAGCACTTGCATACAAAACAGCATCAAGAAAAAAAAAAAAATATATTATATAAAGTTTTATTTGCATTCAATTATACTGTAAGATTTTAAAGGGAATTTTGGATTTCATTTAAATCCTGCTGCAGTTTTAAAATCGCTTCATCAGTAGAGGGAGCACTTGCATACAAAACAGCATCATCTCCATATAAATGTATGAGGCTTTCTCTTAAATTGCAACATTCACAAATCACCAGTCCAAAAATCTTACTCCATGGACAAATAATTCAGTTTGAAGCAAGAAGAAATTTGTTGAACACCATTTGAAATTTCTTTAAACAAATCCAAATATCTTGTCCTACAAACTAAACCAATCTAGTCAAAACAACATGAGTCTTAAATTTTGACTTTTTTGTGTTTTTGCCATGTACAGTCTTTTTGTCTCTGCCCTAAATCACTATACATACTATACTATATCATTATACAATGGACAATAAAACATGAAATTAAATTTATCCTCCACCACATATAAATCACACACAGAACATAACCTGTCCTCCTCTGGGACTCCTTTAAAGTGCCCCACTTCCACCTCTAGGGGGTGCACTCCTGCTCTGAGCTAAGCACATAGAGATCTCTTTGTTTAAAATGATATCTCACATAGGGCTCAGTACAGAAGCTGTCCTTAAAGAAGGGTTTTATGCAAAATCTTTTTTTTGTCCCCTCATAAGCACACTTCAGTCTTCGTTTTAAATTATATTTAACATAGGGCTCAGTAAAGAAGTTATCCTTCAACTGTAGATAACTTCTTAGTTTTTCTGTGACATTTCTAATTTCCACTGCTCCTTACAGGTGTTAAATATTATTTCCCTGAGGTTAGTGAGCTTAAGCTGCAGGTTATTAAAAAACAAGGGCTGTGTTTATTGCAAAGAGGGATATCTGTGAGCTCTGTCCCATTGAAAAACGTTTTGAGTGAGTCTTTCCTCTGGTAAGCGCACAAGGCGGTTCCACAGTCTGAGGATTTCTGCCCTTTGCCTTTATTTGATCACACAGTGCTCCCAGCTCATGTCCCTCTCTATGGCCGCCCTAGTGGTAAACCTGTGTACTCCAAGGAACTATATCATAGCTCTGCTTTGGACTGCATTACATTCTGGAACATCTTCAAAGCCCCAAACTCCTGCAGCATAAAAGAGCACAGATCCAACCATTGAGTCATACAGTTTAGTCCCCTCGTGAAATGCCTTTTATAGAATCTAAGTTTTCAAAATTTGCTTTTTACATTTTAAATACTTTGTCAAGCAAAGATTTTGCCCCATATTCTACAATTCATTATTCCAATATGGTTTGGTCTGTATTTATCCATTTCCTTGTTTAGACATTCATAGCAGTGATTCACATTATCCTGTGTTTTCTCACCTTTTTTAATTGGTCTGCAATATCATACAGAGCTTTATAAAAGAGCTCAGTCTACCAGTCTGTGGTGGCCAGCGCCCTGTACTTCACTGTGGTCTGCTGGGTGAGCAGCAACAGCAAAATGGACATTGGACAGATTGACAAACTGAAATTACTTGAATTTATTATAAACAAAAATTCTGACACAACATGCTCAAAAGAGTATTCCCTTATAACTCGTGTCAGTTCTTATAGGGAAATTAGTGTTTCAGTTTTATGCAGATAAAACCTGGAATCCAGGCTCAGAATGGTTCTATTTAGCTGTGCATATGACAGAAAGGTTTTTATTCTGCACTCTTCTCCTTTAATGGTTAATTTTATGATTATTTGTGATTATTTATGTTTTGATTTGTTGTATTGCAATTTTAATGTCTTTCTCATTCTGTAAAGCACTTTGAATTACTTTGTGTACGAATTGTGCTGTACAAATAAACTCGCCTTGCCTATAGAAAAGTTCTCCAAAATAGTGTTTTTAACAAAAACACCCATACCACCAGAGGCTTTCACAGCTCTTTTTGTAAATCCATGGAGTTCAGGTACAAGATTGGATACATGGATCTCATTTAAAGAAATAATATCTGGCTCCAGCGACAGGAGAAGATGCACTCTAAGCTTACAATTATTTAGCATCCAGCCATTTACATTCCAGTGAACCAAAACAACGAAATCAGTACTTGCAGGTTGGGCGTAATCTTATCACACCCGTGTCTCACTGTCTGCACCATACTCTGCTTGAGGGCAATTGACTAAACGCTCAAGGCCAGCCAAATAATAGTCCTTTGCAACAGGGATCTTCTGGAGAAGAGTTCGGAGGTGGAAATCCATGAGCTACTCAATGTGAGATTTTGAAGAGATAAAAACTGCATGTGTCAAGGAAGAAGGGACAGTCCATTTTGGCTCCACATGGACACACCACTCTCCTGTCTAAGCTCCAGTGAAAACAATATCATCAGAATGAAAAGTCAGATGGGGCAAACTGGAGAAGAGATGTAAAGCTGAGTGTCCACTGCAAGATTTATAATTGTGGGGAAAATGTTGAGTGTTAGCCCTAAATCGTGGGTCATAGATCTCAGAGTGAGACAAGGACAAAGATCAAACTTAGAGCTGTGGTACGACCAAAGACGAGCTGCGACTGATAGCATGTTTGATATTTTGGAAACTTGGTTGCAGACTGAGCCCCTCCTCTCACTGTGTCTGCTATCAATCTTTGTAAAGCATATGACCAACAGTAAACACAAGTGCTCCTCAGAGTAACAGCAAAAGAGCGCCATCGCAAATGGGACCATCGATCTCTGATTTCCTTTATTTACTCACTTTTACAAACACAAAACCACTGCTAGCATGTAGTGCTAGCCTGTAGTGCTAGCCTCAGCTCACCTGTACAATTACAGAGACATTACCGCACGGAGTGTTAGGGCTAGGCAGTTTTGGACCCAAAAATAGACTCAAGGCAAAATGCAAAAATGTACAGTTTATTGTCCCAAGACCATGAGGATTGGAAGGTTTCCAGGAGAGGTAGCCACCAGCAGAAACACGGGAGCTAGGAACACAGGAGATGAAGGTAAGTAAACTTGGTTTGAACAAAGGTAAGCATCAATAAAATCACAGCAGACTGAAAAATCAAGGTCTTGTTAATGTAACAATCTGGCAGAGTCTGTCAGGAGAGCTGGATCTTTGTAGCAAGCTAGATTGCAGACTGAGTTCAGGTGAGTGGTTCCAGGAGACTCCGCCCACATCCGCACACACAGGTAAAAGGGAGTGGAGCACCAGACAGGGAAGATTGGAGTCACAGCCAGGGGCGTGACATGGAGCCTGATATTCGCTCAGACAAACTTTGGTATGATTTAAACTTAAGTGTGACATCCAATAATTTAATAAGATAAAAAAAATCACACAGTGAACACCAGGCTTAAAATAAACATGAGGGACATGCCCTGATCTGAATACCAGTCCAGAGTGGTGTAGGATCTGAGGCTGCGGCCATATTAGAGTCTGCACAAAGCATCATGGGAGCAGACACAAAGCATAATGGAAGCAGACTGTCCACACCATGACATACATATAGAGCCAAGTGAGTGAGCCAAGAAATATTCAACCAGAATCAGCCTGACAAATGTAACCTTTCAATTTCACATGGCAGCAAAATAAGACAATTAGTAAGAATACAAAAAACAGGCGCAAGTGCATATGCCATTGTAGACTAGTATGGTCACGATACAAAAATTTTAAACTTGATTTCGATACTAAGGAATAGACTTGATACTCCGATTTTGATTTATTTAGACAATAGAATGTAATTTTCAAAATTAAATCATACTACTTTCTTTTATATTACCATGAGGTCTTATATCTGTGTAATCCCTCAGTCGTCCAGGTAGGTTCCATAGTGGTCCATGGGCGTATACTAGTCTATGTGTCTTATACTTGTTCTGATACAGCTCAGGTCCATGGGCGTTAATAGTCTATGTGTCTTATACTTGTTCTGATACAGCTCAGGACCATTCTAAAGCTATTCAGGAAGGTTCATTTCTGTCCTGTGAATGTAACTTTTTTAGTATCAATACCTGTTCAAATGAGTATCTCATTTTGATACTTGTTTTTAGTATCGAGTAGTATTTGATTTTAATACTTTTGACAACCATATCTGTATACTACTCATTTCACTAAAACATAGATAACATATTAATATTTAAGATTTTACAAAAAAAAAAATCTTTTCCAGTTCTCTCTACTTTAGCAATTTTGGTGAAGTTTATCATTTGACTTCCTAGTTGGACATGGGAAGCAGATGTGACAGCAGAAGTAATTAGAGGTAATTAATTTCATAACCTAGCAACCATACAGTAAATAAGGGCTAAAGTTTGTCTAATTATTTGCAGCTGATTCTGGGTTTGGGTCCAGAGACGTGCAGAGCATGTGTGCTCTTCCATTATCACATATCCCAGCTGATGGCTGCCCCTGCACTACGAGTCACTATGTTTACATGCCAATTTAAACCCTTTTTTTCTAAATGCATGTAAACCAGAAAACTACAATTGAGGTGTCCTGAATCAAATCTCAAAGATCCCAATAACACATCTCAAGAATCCGGTTCATACTTGGATACCTGCTGCATGTAACAACACAGTCCAATTTACATTAGGCACAGACTACGAGAGGTACTCAACTGGACGAGATAAGAAACAGCCAGGAAAATATATAAGTATATAGGCAAATGTTGCTTTGTTTTGGACTGCTACATTAAAGTGAAAATGGACCTTGCCAGAGCTACAATATGCAGACAGCATATAACTTAGGAGTGACGCAATTCTTAGCATGAAAAGTGTTGGTCAAATATGCAACGTGAGGCGAGAAGGCACATGAATGAAAGTGCATAGCTGATCCACAGAACGAGCAGTTTAATCTGATAATTAGAAGCCCAAGGTACACTGATTCAGCCGCTTTTCCTTCGAGGTTTTGTCCCTCAGAGCACTCACTCTGAGCCCTGGCTCCGCCCCCTGCTCCAGCCGCAGAGTAGCCAGGGTCAGAGGGAGAGTGCAGCTAACTGCTACTCTGTAGTAGATGCGCTGTTAACGCTAATATTATTTCACACCTGCTAAACTAATCCCTATCACAGAAAAACAATGCAATTTTCTATTTGCATAAATGAATTGTGTTAAATAAAAGTAATTGTTTCATCCTGCAGTTGTGCAAGTTTAAAAAAAATCATCCAATCAACCATCCCATTATCGGTTATTGGTTGAAAAATTCCTTTATTTGGCTTGTTTTTTTATTCCTTATATTATTTAGTGATTATAATCAATAGTTCCTTCTATGTGACTATCTGCGTAAGAGAAACTTATCCAGGATAAGTTCAGCCAGCTTCGTAGTACAGGCCTCTGGTCTCATTGTCACTTTCTCCATGATCTCATAATAAATACATGGTCAGTATAGTGACCACCTTCTTGTCAGCGCTGCTCCTGTCAATACTGTTGCACCTGTCAGTCCTACTGTGCCTGTCAGTGTTGCCCCTGTCAGTGTTGCCCCTGTCAGTGTTGCCCCTGTCAGTGTTGCCCCTGTCAGTGTTGCCCCTGTCAGTGTTGCCCCTGTCAGTGTTGCCCCTGTCAGTGCTGCTCCTGCCAGTACTGTGTGTGCTAGTGCAGGGTCTTACCTTGTATCTGAGGGATGTAGGGGGCCAGCAGCTTACTCCTCTTCTTCTCATAGCCCTTCTGAGTGATGTCCCCTGCACACACAGAGAGAGAGAGAGAGAGGTTAGGGTGAGGTCAGAGGAGAGAGATAGAGGGAGAGAGAGGGAGAGTGGGTTAGAGTGAAATCAGAAGAGAGGGGGAGAGGGAGAGAGAGGGGGAGGTGGTTAGAGTGAAATCACGGGAGAGAGAGAGAGAAGCGAGACGAGACAGAAAAGAGGGTGCATAAAAAATGCAAAGAGAGGTGCTAACTGAGATCAGCAGAGAGAGAGGTAAAAAGGGTGAGAGAGGGGGAAGGACAAGGAGAGAGAGAGAGAGAGAGAGAGAGAGAGAATATAGAGGGATAAGAGTGGGGGCACTTGGCCTGGCACCACATGGCACCACGGGCACTGGAGTGGACAAGCAGCTGCTGCACACGGCACACAGCTCAGACACACTAAACAGCACAAGCATTCATAACACTACAGACCTTTGAGCTTTTATTGTGCTAATAAAAATGGCTCACAAAATATTATCATTTTCATTTCTCATTATTTGCTTAAAAGTAAAATCCAACATCTACAATGAGGACGTATACAGCCTGATCTCAACCATACATTTCAGCTTATACTCTGTCCCTCTTACTTTCCATTTAATCAGGAAAGTTACAGGAAATCAAACCCAGGACCTTCTTGCTGTGAGGCGAGAGCACATACCATTGTGCCACACTTTTTTTATCCTGCTTTATAATAAGTGTCTTTCCCAGCAGAGACAAAGCAGCAGGGTGATCCTCTGTTTTAAAGTTGCGCCATGTAACAGTTTCTGGTGGAGGGTCTGGTACCTTCTTGTCTCCATGGAGATATCATTGCTTTGTCTGGACTGATCCACAGTACGGCAACTTATCCTTCTCCATAAAACAGGGGACGACACCAGGCTAAGTTACAGGTCAGGTCTGTGGAGGGGCGATCCCACTCACAATGAGAATGTATGTTTTTCAAGGTGTTTTTGAGTAATAAAAACACCTGTATATAAATGAATGCAAGACAGATACGTTTGTTGCCATACTGTGGAATATTCCATTCAAAGCAATAACAGCTAGCAAATATAATGTTATCAAGGGCCAAAGCTTGTCATTAAAAAAAAAAAAGTTAAATTTAAACTATTGTGCAAATTAGACAACACCTTTATTTTGTTAAATTAGGGTTTAAACTGTTAGAAAATTACCTTCCTTGTGCGTAAATTGTTTCTGCATTTTGAATGGAATTTTCCGAGTGTTAGAACTCACGGCTACTTCCTGTATTTATGTACTTTTGTTCAACTTTTCCCACAAACTCCCACTTAACTGATGTAAAACTATGATAAATATTTACCAAAGGTACTATCCCACCAAACCAAGTCAGAATTGTAAAAACAAAAAACCTGTTGGATGGATTTTAGTGAAACATGAGTTATTTGGCGTCATGTGTTTGTCTGTCAGGGTGTGGGCAGCAGCAAAGCATGATGGGAGCAGGATGTGTGCGTGTTGACCTTAGAGCAAAGCATGCACAGCCACGCTCCCACTGCTGACATTTACCCACAGCTGAGCCCAGCGAGTGAAAACAGAGGAATCGTGACTGACATGAAGTCTACTGTAACGACAAGAAGTGTTTCTATGGTGATTCAGTGTTCCTCTGTGTAAAGGAACTGTATGTAGCCTGTGCCCTCACCGTTTTAAAAAATATACTACAATCCCAACCAAACCTCATTCTCTGTATACGGACAAGCCATGCCGCATGTGAACCTCCAGTATTCACTCAATGAGCTGCAGAGGCTGCACTAGCACTGATTCATGATTAATGAGAGAGTCCTTTTAGGTTTAAGCCAACTGGATTAGAGCATTGAAACTGGCAACCCAAATGAGAGACGCGTGTGAGGCTCATTCTGCTTTCTGATTGGATAATAGTCTCGAGAAGCAAAACACCAAATTATAACATAAACAACTTGGTCATCATGTCCAATGTTTTTGTAATTAATAATAAATCAACAATACAACTGATATATTCATAATTTCAATCTGTTCGCAGGTGATACCTAGTGTACTGCTCTGGCCAAAATCCCAAAGAACTGGTGATGCTGGTGGAGAGAACTACATGAACTAAAGAATTAGTTTGATTTAAATTAATTATGACTGAATCTTGGCAAAACTAAACTACTGTGGTATTCAGTAACATGAAGATAGAGAATGAAAGAGAAAGAGTAAAGCTCATTTAGAACATGTACTATTGGAATTTTATATAAACTGCGGTATATTCTAAACAAAAATGCACTGCATGTACTTTATCGTTCTCTCATCACACCATACCTAACATATGGTTTTGAAATTTGGGAAAACACATAGAAAACTAGAACTAATCGAATCCTTCTATTACAAAAAAGGCTCTTAGACTGATTAATCTTGCACCTTATGATTCACTTAGCAACTCACTGTTCATCCAATCAAATACTTTAAAGTTCTATGACTTGGTCGACTTGTACACGGCTAATTTCATCTACAAAGTAAAACATAATGAAATTCCTCATTCTTTGCAGGCAATGTTTGCTCAGAGCGAAAGCAAATACAGTCTAAGGGGCACTTGTATGTTCAATAGACCACATGTAAGAACTACTCTTAGGGAACATTGTTTATCAAGCAAAAGAGTTCAATTATGGAACAGTTGCTGCAATGAACTAAAACAAGCTACTTCTGTTTTACAATTCAAATTTTTTAAAGAAAATAGTAACGGAAAAATATTTGAAAGAATCACAATATTATCACTTCATTTTATAAGGGTCGGCACCATAAGCTTTAGCTTCTGTCTCTATCTGGCTATTGGCTTATTTTATTGTTTGATTTGATTATATGGTTTTAATGTTTTATTCTATGGGCCTCATAATGTACATAGACTGTACTGAGTTATACATTGACCAAACAAAATAAATGAAATGAAAAAATGAAAATAGCAGTAAAACTTACATTTGAGTTGAATCTGGGGACACAGTTACGTCACGTTTATGTCATTTAAAGTCAAAATCGTAACCTAGGTTCTATGAACATTTTATTTCATGACAACACTGACAAGACTCTGACCTCTGCGGCAGACCACACGCTTTTACTGACAGAGGAATCGCTGTAGACCTCTCCATTAAAAACACCCGAGCTGATCACTGACCATAAGATTGACTTAATCTCGATTCAAATTTGGTTAACTCCACAGGCCTAAGCTTAACCGCCGTCATATCGACACAACCAAGTCACCTCCAGCTCTGCGCTCTGAAAACACGATGACCGTAAGGCTATGTGAGGGGTCAGCAGAACGGGGTCAAGTGAAAACCCAATGTAAATCAATAGAGCCGTGGGCAGTCTCCCATTAGGCTGTGTGTTTAATCCGATCGGAGCTTGTCAGGGGGTCAGAAGTTCGGCCTTCCCCAGGGACAGAGCTCCAGTGTGGGGCAGGTGCTGTTGAGTCACCCCCTTAACGCTCAATGCTCCAGTGTCCCTGTCCTGGACAATACAGGCCTGTCCAGTGTCCACCAGTGTCTGCTCAGTGTCCAGTCAGTCTGCTGCCCGCTGTAATGCCCTTACAACAATACGCAACTCCTCTCTGCACACTCACAACATTCTCATTGTGTTAACTGTGGAGAAATTTAGCATCACCCCCTAGAGGTTGGAATGCCTTATTTTTAGCTTTTTTGTAGTTTGAAGTTTTTATGTCACATCATACCTATGGGGCTACACTATTTTAGAAAAATGCAGTTGTGATTAGATTTGCGATTTTTCTTGTCAAATTGGAATTTTGTTTTTAAGGTACGTTTTAAGCATTTTCAAAAACACTAACATTTGAGAGAAGACTGAAATATTAATTGATAAACTAATACAAAAATCCCAATCCCATCCCGTACTGCACTGAATCTTAAGTTTGTGAGTGACATTATTATTTCATTTTCTGACTTATTCAGCCTGCAAATAAAACTGTACATTAAAGTTCTTAGTACAGCTTGCGATCTCGGTCGCACTAGTCCATCGCGGCCTCCTCAAGAGCACCCGTAGAGCGTCATTATAAGCCACCTGCAGCCTTTGGAGACTGGCTTTTTTGTAATGAGTCCAGAGGTGGGCAGTGTATAGTGGTGTACAATATGATTTGAACAACATCAACTTTACATCATCAGGACACGAACCAAACTTGAACATATAGAGTATTAGCTTGAGCATACAACATCTTGCATTATCTATAAATATCATCATCATCTGCCATGTCCGCAGTGATGATACGCCCAAGGTATTTCATTTTAGTCTCTGTGGTCTTATACTTGTTCTGACACAGCTCAAGATCATTCTAAAGATATTCAGGAAAGGTTCATTTCTGTCCTGTGAATGTGACTTTTTAGTATCGATACTTGCTCTAATGAGTATCTAGTTTCAATACTAGTTTTAGTATCGATTAGTATCTGATTTTCCATACTTTTGACAACCTACTCTGCAGAGGTCATACAACTGCAGTCGTAATTAGTGTTTGAAGCAGAAAACCCGACATGCGACAAGGCGGACATCACGCAATGAGTTTGAGTTCTACAGAGGACATTAGATTAGCTAGCAACCTGCAGCCACTGGGATATGCTAATTTCCAGCTAGCTTGCTTGACCAGCCAAGACTACGTGCTTTTACGATACTTAAAAGAAGTGACAGATTTAGTTCTGAACGATACAAGAAGAGACATCCCAGACTCTTGTGCGATTGAACAGAAAGTAGGAGGGACTAACTCACCAGGCAACCATCTAGCCAGGATATCTAACAGACAATTCAGTATGGTAGGACTGAGGATGGCTCGTCCAATCAGAGCGTGTGACAGAATGACTGATGGGTGTGTTTGACCAATCAGAATTAATTACAGAATGACAGGTCAATCACAGAACCATGAGGGCAGCAGCACATTCCTCTACAGCAGACCAAAAATTGACTTCAAATACGTCTACCGAAAGAATAAAGCAGAAATTTTACAGAAAAATGTATTGAAAAAATAAAATAAGTTTCTGGATCGAGCTGACCACAAATAGATAATAGAATGAGTAGCTGGTAGAAAGTGGCTAAAGTATTATCCTTCTCTGAAGCGATGCAGAGGCTAATCTCGAGAGCTAAAAAAAAAACAAAAAAACCAAAAATGTATAAATAAAACTAAACTGGATGTAAAAACCAGAACGCATCACTTACATAAAGAATCCAGCTTCCTCCTCTGCTCACGTGCAAAGACGCTAGGATGAGATAAGCTAACTTCTCCAAATGTAGCAATGACAACACAGTACTGGGGCTGTTTAGCATCCTTTGTTTCTCTGCGCCATGGTAACAGGAGCCAGACTGAGCCCCAGCATCTCCTCGGTCCAATCACAGGCTCCCAAAGACACCCCCTCCACCCCTCCTGTCCCTCTCTCTCTCTCTCTCTCTCCCTCTCGTCCAGAATGCAGGATTAAGGAGCAGCCCCCACCTTGCCATAAAACATATAAAAAACTGGAACACAAAAACACAAGTTGAGGTAAACAGGTCACGTTGAGGACATGAGTTGTTTTATAAATAAACTTTGGTGCTAAGACCCCGGTAGGTAGAATAATTATTGATGTGATAAAGAAAAGAAATGATTGTTAGGAGCCAATCCATAATTATAGATGTAACAATATACAAATCTCACAGAACGGTATTACCATCATACGCATTACATGGTACAATGTTTATTGAGATATTTTGGAAACACAAACAAAAGTGTAGATATGCTATCGTTTCCTTTTGAAAAGCCCTGGCCCCGATTTTCTTTCACACGTATTTGAGCCTCATTACAGATCAAACTACTGGCATGCTAACAAGGACTTCCTGATTAGTTGACAATAAACCACTTTATAGTTAGACAGTACACAGTGGACTTATTTTGACTACAAGAGCTACTTATACAATATATCTGCACTGGGGCAAGACACATTTTCCTCAAATACACGGAAAAATGGCTACAGGGCTTTTAATTAATTAGGATTTATTTTATTTCCAGGAAGAAAATTGTTCCACACTTCGCCATAGGCCACTAAACTAATTTCATAATCAAAGTGCCAAGTACTCATTTAAACTGCACCATAAACCATATCAAACTGTATTGTTGAATTTTTAAAAAGTGGATGTTTAAACTTCCTGGAAATTGTATTGGACTGGTAAAATAAATAAGCCAGCCACTGACAGAGGGAGGGCATCTGGGACAAAGGGAGGGAAGCCTCAGATGGGGGGATTCTGGAGCGGCGTCAGGATTTACACAATGACACGGATATGCCATGAAGGAACATGTGAGATTATGACTTCCTCCTCTTCAAATAACCCCCCCCCATAGCATATTCAAGCAGCCAATCAGAGCTAGACTTTCACTATTAATGAACAAGGACGACAGAGGGGATAATGAGTAGTCAATTTATTATAAGGGGCAGCAGCTGCATTTGGGAGAAAATCCTCATGATTATAATAAATGTATGCAAATGTATCCCGAAATTCAGAATACAAAGTAATTCCAAGCAAAAGAAAAAAAATCTCGAAACAAAGGGCCAATGTGTACGATTTTAATTTGAAATTCCATAAAGATGGGAAAAAGTGCAAATATGCAATTATCACAAAACCTGAGGGATAAATTGTATTCACCATAACATGCAAAAAGCCAAGTGGAACAATTCTTTACCGTTTGGACTGTGGAAACATAAACATCCACTATTTCATACTAGACAAAAATTACTTTATGTGAAGTTATTGAAAATTAACACAAACATTCTTTAGGTCATTCCAACTGAAAAAGTCAATTACACTATAGTTTTATTATGCACGAGGTTACTGGTTCGAAGCCATGGACCCCACCAGTATAATCAGAGTTACGTCTGTAACTATGGTTCTATGAAGCGCAAAGTGACTGAAAATTGACACAGATATTATTTAGGTCACTCCAGTCAAAAAAGTCAATTACACTATGGGAACCTCGTGTATTATACATGATACACAGGTTGCTGGTTCAATGCCCGGGACCACACCAGTCAATTGGCACACTTCACTATGGAAAGAGGGTGAAGAGCAAATAGTGGCTGTCAGGAAGGGAGAACGACATGTGGAGCAGAGGTGATCATAATTCAGGGGTGGTTGCGATCCAGAGGTGGTCGCAAGTCCAATGGCGGGCACGTTGACAAGGTGGCGTGGGCCGTCATCACTGCTTGCGGCTTTAATTAGTAATTATTACTATGTTATTATAATTTTGATCTGGTAGTGTGAGGATGCATTTCCTTATGAGTGCTTGTATGTAGCCAGTCAGCTCTGTCCATATAAACATGAATACGCTTAGTTATGCAAGAGGAGGAGGGCTAGAATACAGATGCCTCTACAGTTCAGTCTGGACCTGGAGCGTGCAAATCCCATTATAGCAATTATTTAGAAGCCTTCAGTGAGTTCAGTCTCCATATTTCAATCTTTATTTGTTAAAAAAAATATTTTAAAAGTCTCAATGTACAATAGAAATAATCGATTGACTAGTTGACTAATAAAATTGACTGTTTTTTTGTAGAACTATCACAAAAAAAAAAGTCTAATTTGTCCTTCTGAAGTATGAACGACGGTTGTCAAAGGTATCGAAAATCAGACACTAATCGATACTAAAACACTACACTACAACTAATACATTTGAGCAGGTATCAATACTATATAAGGCCATATGGTAATATAAAAGAAAATACTATGATTTAATTCTGAAAATCATATTCTGTTGTCTTAAGAAAGAGCGTTTTTAAATTTATGGTATCGGAACCAGTATTGAGCATCGAGTCTATCCCATAGTATCGATATCGAGTTTGAAAATTTTAGTATTGTGACAACACTAGTATGAACTAATAAGCTGATCACAGACAATTAGACATGACTGAATCTCGGTTAAAATTTGATTTATTGTTCAGCCCTGAATTATAATATTGTTTAATACACAGCAAAAACCCTGGGTCTGATACAAGCTGGTAAAATAAACTTTATGTCACAAAACCATGACGACGTGCCACTGCCAGTCGAGATAATAATAGCACTGTGCCCTATCCAGACAACACAATATGTCTTTATGAATCATGTGTTTACCAATATGGCCGCCACTATAACAGCTTATAAAATAGATGAAGTCATAAACCGAGCCGTGCGTCCTCCTTCTGATCTTAAGTCTAATGTAATACCTAATGAACAATAAACCAACGTGAAATATAATCTAGTAATCTGTGTTAAGAAAGCATGGATCATAATGTCTAATATCTCAATCATAACTACAAGGAATGGTTTGGGTATATGAACCAATGGCGTGGCACAATGAAAATTTCAGGGCTTGATACAGGTTTTGATAGCACAATAATGTTAAAATCACTGTGTATTGTGATCACAAAATTTCAATTACAAAATATGAATTGCTTTTTTAATGTTAAAACTTAAGTCTCTGACCAAGACCTTTCTAAGCTATTCAGGAAAACTTCAAAAGAATATCTGAAAAAAAAATAAAAAAATAGCTAGGTTCGTTAGCTGCTCGTGATATAAAAGTAAAAGTTCTGAGTTGCTGAAAAGGACAAAGCCTAAATATGCAGGATGACTCAAACGTGAGAATGGAAAAACAAAAACACATCCCACAAGGACAGAGGAAACAACATCATAAAGTTACATCAGTGGTGGCTGAGTGGCCACTCTCACCTCACAGCTAGAGGGTTCCGGGTTCGACCCCTGAGGAGACCTGGACCTTTCTGACCGGAGTCGGTATGTTTCTTAAAGGTGCACTATTTCACTTTTTTGGTGGGTCCGGCACCTGCTTGTCTCCATGGAGATGCTTAGAATATTCCACAGTATGGCATTAAACTTACATAACTCAATGGAGACATGCAGATAGTGCTACCAAGTCAAGTTACAGGTCAGATCTGTGGACAGGCAAGCCCGCTCACAGTAAGAAAGCGTGTTGTCATAGTATTTTTGAGCAATACAAATGCCTGGAATTGGATAAATTCAAGATACAAAGGTTTAATAACATACTGTGTGTTAGAGAAACTGCTGTGCTGTGCTGTACCCAGTGCACATACTGCCAGCTCAGTCCTTGTGATCTTGGCCTATAGGTCATCAGAGGTATAATACTCACTACAATGGAAGCATAGCCAGAGTGAGACCAGACCGTGACTAGATCGGACTGCGCTAGACTGGAATGGACAACACTATCACAATGTGTTGAGGGTCCATGTGTCCAGGTGCTGGTCATATGTTAGAACTCCAATCTCCTGCCTCTTCTTCCAACTCTCCAGGTACTACAATGTATCCTACAAAACTGTGGAATATTCCAAGCAAAGCATGAAAGCAGTAACATCTCCATGGAGACAAGTAGTAGTAGTCGAACCTCCGAGAGAAAAGTTTTGCACCTTGAAGTTATTTAGGCCACTTACAAATATCACAAGTTCTTACAATTTCTTACTTGTGATATTTACTGACCATTTTTTGTTTGTTTGTATTTTCAAGTGAAATTTAACGACAAAAAACGTGCTGAAATGCAAACTTCAAGATTCTAGTTTTCAGCTCAGTAGTGTCACGATACTAACATTTCAAACTTGATTTCGATACTAAGGAATAAACTCGATACTCAATACCAATTCCAATACAATGATGGCAATAAAAAATGCTCTTTTATAGACGACAGGCTGTCACTTTCAACACAAAATAATATTACTGTCTTTATGTTACCATGTCCTGATGAAGCTCAAAATCATTTCAAAACTGTTCAGGAGAGGTCCAATTGTGTCATTTTTTTGTGATGTTTTTAGTATCAATACCTGCTCAAATGAATATCTAGTTTCAATACTAGTTTTCAGTATCATTAGTATTGGATTTTTGATACTTTTGCACAGGGCACATTTTTTTTCATATAGTGAAGGTCCTACCACAAAACGCCGTCACAAACTATCACCAAAAAAACATTTCCAGCATTTCAACTTCAATAGTTTCAACTTCTTCAAACTGCCAGCTCATCACATTATCACCAAAATCCAGCCAGTGCATACAGCTATAATGGCCTGGCACTTCAAGAACTAAAAGCTACGTTCTATTTTCAGATTTGTTGAGAGAAAATGAAAATCGCACTGGTGTGTTGTCATGCCGTTGGTATTTCTCTGTCTGCAGTAATAGTAGTCTTCGACATTGGCAGAGTGGTGATGATAGAGGGATGAAGGAGAGGAGGGAGAGAGGTGGTTAGGACTGCAGACCGGGGCAGACATTTGTGGTCACTGTAGTTTAGCTTTGAGAGATGGACGTTCCTGGAAAAGCTCCACAAATAGAAGCAAAGAATGAAACTATACAAAGTAGGTCTGAGATTACAGCTTAGAGAGGACGGTTCTGAATGCTTTTAGGAAGAGAATCTAAAATGAACAAGAAATTTCCTCCTCGTTCCTACTTCCTGTCACCTGTCAGCCAGTGATTTGATTTGATATAAATGCACTCTCTCTCCTTGTTTTTTGTCATTTCCACATCACACAGTATATCATTAAACGCATCAATCATCATGGAGACAAACAATGACAGGTCAGACCTGAGGAGAGGTGAGAATGCTCACTGTACAAAAGCTTGTACTGCCAAAAAAAATATTCAGAAACATAAGAGGAAATATGTTTGTGCAAGGGCATAGCAAAATTGCTAATTTACATCTGCAGAACATGCCAATAAAATACAATGTATAGTGCGAACAATGAGAAAATAAATGTAGTGATTATCCCACGTGATTGCTATGCTAAAAGAGATATGAATTCGGTGTGAACACAGTTTCACCTCAGAACGAGTCCGGTGATGGTTTATGGACCAGAGATGTATATATGACGCAACAAAAGGGGAAAAATTCGAACACAGCATTTTTGAGTGCTCAGAGAAGACGACATTGGATTAAAGGATTATAATCCACCGAGGGAGGACCTTGCTTTCTGTTGACATGATCTACATTCATCAGGGATTTTACATACATTTGTCACCACTTTTATTTCTCACACGTTTTTGGTAATCTCTAACATTTCTCTGAGACTTTTTGAAGCAAAAACAGCAGACACCTATCGCAATGCGTGGCATATCCATTGCTATCAGCCAATAGCACATCTGGAAATATTCTCGTGCTGACTCAAACCCCGCCCACCTGTTCAACTTTTGCCGTGCTGCCAACCATGATCGAACATGTGTTCCGTGGGTCGAGGTATAAAGCTGGGCAGTTGTAGCGACACAACTACATTTTATGTTTTTTATGGGCTTAGTTTTTTGAGACTCATATTGTGTGTCTCTACCATGGATCAAATCTCTACACTGTACCCGTCTTTCACAGCAACTTTACTAACATAATAACAATACAAAACACGCCCACAAAAGACAGAAACCAACAGAATAATTAGTTTGCGTGTTGATGTATGTTGTAATAGTGTCATTTCAGGAAATCTTAAACTAATCTACAAACATACAGTAGCGTGTTGGCGTTACATTAGATTACGGCTTTGTTGTGTGCAAATATTCACCATTTTCTCACACTTGCTTATTCTTATATGAAGCTGATCTCCAGCCGCTGTTTGGGTTGCGAGTGAACAGCTGTGCGGTGCTGCTCCCTGATTGGTTCATGGTCAAAATTCATGGTCAAAATTCACGGTCACATGGCATTTGCTTGAAAAATTTACAAAATAAAAGTGTCAATTTTGTGAAAATGTGCAAGAGTCTCGAGTGGCAACAAAGCAGGTCTCATTGAGTAAAATATATTCTACTTATATGTTGAATTCTGTGTCCTCCCTCGATGGAGACCTATGTTTTCATGGAAAAAAGCAGATAGACGCTCTCGGCCCACTGCATATTAATGAAACAAGAGTCTTTAATGTGTTCCAGTGGGTTATAGCTCTACAGCAGAATTATGATTGACCAAAGGAGGTTCAGCACTCCCCTCTAGGTAGACCTGTCATGATAATGACTATATCGACAAATGGTTTGATGTATGATGGCTAGAACGGCATTTTTTTCAGCCTCAGTAATTATCATGCATCATCTTTTCTCATTTTTATTATGACTATAGGATAAAATTTGAGCTGTAGTTGGTCGAATAATTACCATCTATGGCACATTATAGATACTAGGGCTAATTGCTTAAAGAGGGGGTATTATGCAAAATCGAACTTTTTGGAGCATTCTACCATGTTATGACATTGTTCCTTCATCAAAAACATGCCTGAAGTGATTTTATAAGTTATCAATGCATGTTTGAGTAATCTAGCGATCTCTCCCAGGCCCTATTCAAACCCTTCTTATGATTAGCAGTACAAGCTGGTCAAAGCTCTAGCTCACAAGCCTACGTCACCCATGCTCCCACATGACAATTCTCCATAAATATACAAAAACATGGTACAAAACCATACAGATACAAAACAATACACAGCAACTTCACAAACCTGATGCGATGTGCAGTAGTTTCATTTGCAGGATCCCTTTGCAAGAAGAGCAAAGGGAGGGGAGACTCAGAGTCAAAAATGAAAGTGAGACTTATTAAATATGTTAATATGTTGTTTTCTGTGAATTTTGCATGTTCAAAACAATTAAAGGTAACATGGTGATCTAAATATGCTTTGCCTTGGTAGTTTTTACCACACAGAAGTGTAATACCCCCTCGTTAAGTGTTCAGTTGTGCTATTTATATATTGCTGGCCACATTTACAATATGGTTCACTTAGTAAACTGGTTACTGGGCTTATCCGAGGGTTATTGCATCAGTGAGGTCAATATTATCATGTATTGTGATATTCTAAACTTATTACTGTGACAGCTCTCCCTCCAGGTGTCGACGACATGGCTCCACAAGTCTTCCCGGAAGTCGCCGTTTTTTGTCAATGTCATATTTTTTGCTGACTAAAGAGAGAGGGACTAAGAGAGGGGGAGAGGGAGAGAGGAAGAGAGAGTGATGAATCCTGCCAATGAAAAGTTCGCTCCTCACTGGGTCTTTGTAAACACATGAAACACAGCAGTAAAAGTCCAGTGTGTGCTCCAGACCACTTCCTCCTCTGCTCCATTCAGCCAGGCCAGAGGGAGGGTCGCCATGGTGACAGTACTCTAAACTACACAAACCAGGAAGTAGAGCGCTTTTACAATGCTGTTGTACAAATTTACAACAGCAAAAGCAGAAGGCCAAGACCACACCAGAGAGCTGATAAAACGTGCACTTTAAAGTTAGATTTTTTGAAGTGAGATTGAACTTAAATGATTTGCTAAAAATATATGAATGCAATTATTTATTATTTACTTGAGTTCATATGTTAAAAATATCACTGTAACAATAATGCGAGTAAATGTAAGATCGTTATTGAAATAAACATTCTGTACTAGCCTGTTCTGTTGGCTCAAAACAAATACACAAACGAACCGGAGCCGCCCAACTGATCTTCAAGTGGATTTACACACTCTTAAGTTTCACTTTTGTTTTCTTCGTATAGCACATGCTTTTTGTTTTGATAATTTCATGCTTTTACTATGCGGTTACCAGGGCAGACCCTAGTTTGAGGTTAAGGCTAGGGCTGCACGATTTGGGAAAAATATTTATTTGCGATTTTGATTAGATTAGCAATTTGCGATGTGTTAAAAATAGGATTCAGTTCAAAGTTCATATTTTAAACGTGTTCATGAGTATTGACAAAAACAATGTATTTCAGTCAGAACATGTTTGTACAGATCTAAACTATAAGGCAGTTTATATGCAGAATAAGACAGGAGATTTTGTGATTCCGATTCGATTGAGATTAATCCTAGCTGCCTCGTGGTACTCCCCAGACACTTCCTCCTCCATTGTGAGGCAGGCTGCTGCACAGACAGGAAGTGGGCCCTCCACTTCCTCTGCGCTACCGCCGCGCTTCCTCATCACACTGCGGATCTCAGACACGCCGAGGGTTTCCACCATCTCCTGGACTACAGTTTCTGGGAATTCTCCAGGACACGAGCAGCGGAACCAATCCAACGACGGAGAAGTTACAGATGGACAAGAGATTCTGTGACTGGGCAGCAACAAAAACAAAATGGATGAGTGTACAGCAAATTAGTGTTGTGACGATACTAAAATTTCAAACTCGATTTCGATACTAAGGAATACTCGATACTCAATACAGATTTCGATACTACAATGATAATAAAAAC